>JAGTTH010005616.1:0-304265 GCA_022606485.1 Agraylea sexmaculata | reverse complement strand
AAGGTCCGTATATAGTGTAATGAATAATACGTCCTTAAAAATTTTATGCTCAATTGCGTATCCGAATTATCCATTTGGTAGATTTTGACGCCAATCAAAATCAAACCCATCGCTTTACGTGATTCTCTTTGATGAGAAACATTAAACGAATACGTATTTATTGAAGAATCGATCGTATTTTTTCTTTTTTCATCATCTTCATGTGGAACAACCTAATAAAATACATTTTTTATATGATCATCGGAAATGTAGTGTCCTAGTCGTGGATGTTTGTAAATGTATTATTGGATTTGAATATATAAACTTATTTAATAATTTATTCAACAATGCAATACTTAACTTGTAATTTAAAGGAATTTGGTTACGTTGCTTGTAGAATGTATGTTTAAATTGACACATTTATCACCGTGAACGACTGTGATTGGTTATAAAATTGTTGCGATGTCCTTTGCGATATTAGTAGGCATTGAAATAAAGAATATAATGGCAGCAATGAACTACTACTACATGCGCATATTATACATACTTTGGGCCGGTTTCTTCAACGCGTGTTAAATCGCCTATCCTTTAAGCTGGTAGGATTATAATATTATACCGCAAAAAGGTCTGATTGGTCGAAATCAATTACATCATCTGGCGAACATTCTTTAACCTAAATGTTGTTGTTCTATTTCTAGCAATCAGGTGCGTTTGCGAATTTCCATTTTCACATATTAATGAAATCTTCTATTCGTTGCTTATATTTATAGAGTAAATTTCAAACTTTGGACTATAATTGCCAAGCGACTAAATTTACCGCAAACGGTTGTGGTTGGTCGTATCGTACAATAATATGATGTGACTAATAACTCGCATGTCTAAAATATGAAATTTGCTATACAAACGTAAGAAACTAATAGTAGATTTCATTAGAATGTGAAACTGGAAACCCGTGAAAACAGCTTCGACCAATCAGACGCGTTTGCGGTATAATAGTATAACAACACCAGCTTAAAGGATAGGCTATTGTGCTTAAAAGAACAGGGATAGTATTAGTAAAATTCCAATCGATTATCATTTTTACTCTGAATTTCTAGATTGTACGGTGGTAAATCAATGAACTTATATCTAAAGAAGTGTCATGCGCATTGTTTTTTTATAAATTTGAGCATGGCCGGCAGTACTACATGCGCATATTATACATGTACTTCACATATACGCAAGCTGTGACATGGTTGAATATATCAAGCAACTTTTAATGACGCACTTTCCCATATTATTAAGTATATAATGTTATTTGAAAGATCGACAAGTGACAGATAAACATATTCTCTTGACATTGATCGTATTAAAAAGAAGGTCGTATTCTAATTTCTAGGTAATATTGGAGATCGGAGGTCCCGATTCCAAGTCTAAATATGAAGATGGCACCACATTCTACCATAAGAAGTATGACAAGACTTCACCTCACAACAGACTCCTGTACAGAAGCGAAAGCCCAACTAGACATCTTCATCACGACAGATCATACGAAGACGCCCAAGATGAAGACCACAGTCAGTCCCATTCCGTGGAGTTTGAAATCCAGGACTGTTCATCAGACGGGTCCATTAAGAAAATAATCAGGACGGAAACGATGAGCGGCGGCGGATGTGTCATCGATTACAGGTAAATCAATCACAAAATATTCATTATTATTTAATATATCCATGTGACATCCAACTCGGAATTGGTAACACATCGTAGCCTGAATATAGATAATGACCACTTTCAGCAGGTTAACCTTTGAGTGGTCACTAAGGAGGCTGGAAATAACTAGGATATAAACTCTCGCCTGCAAAGTGCTAATAGGGCGTATTTCGGCTTAGTACGCTTGCTCAGATAAAGATATCTAAGTAGAAGTACCAAGGTAGAATTATACAAAATGCTAATTAGGCCAGTACTAACCTACGGTGCAGAAACATGGGTTATTACCAAGACTGAAGAGGATAGGCTGCTTAGGTTCGAGCGGAAGATTCTTAGGAGGATCTTGGGTCCTGTTCAGGAGGCACCAGGACTATTTAGAATTAGACGGAACGATGAGATTTACTCATTATATAAGAGCGTGAACGTAGTGCAGTTTATTAGGGCTTTAACATTAGGTTGGGTTAAAGAGCAGGAGGGATAGTATCGGAAATACTATCCAGCAAACCTGTGGGTAAGAGAAGGGAGGGTAGACCTAGGCTAAGGTGGGCGGACGAGTTCTATAAGGTAGTTAGGAGTTTAGGAATTAATAACTGGAGGAGCATTAAGTGGAAGTTGCTGGTGCGGGAAGCCTTGGTTCATCACTGAACTGGAGAGCTTATAATGATGATGATACATTATTATTTACAGGACGCCTAGTTATCAGTATCCAGAGAAGATTATACTGGCTCCTGTTGTGAGGAGTTCCACTGTAGTAACTTCAACTAGTAGTAATACTTCCAACCATCAACAAGAAGGCACTGAAAACTTATCATGGAGGGAAAGAGCACTTCAGCTAGAAAGAGGTTATTTTTGCGTATTATTTTTTAATCAATTTGATTGCCTAATGTATATTTATTATATTTAGAGTATAAAAAGAGTGCGTGCGATAGAGAGAGGACGAGGATGAGGGATATGAACAGAGCATTCGATCTCCTCAGATCAAAACTTCCAGTGACTAAACCATCGAAGAAGAAGTACTCCAAAATTGAATGCTTACGGTAAAAAATCATACATATTAATTTGTAATAAATAATCACAGAGACTATTAGTGTTGCATCTTTCAAACCCATCTGCTTGGTCCGCCATCTTGCTTGTATGGCCTGCTAATTTCGTACAGTTTCAGCATAGAATGCAAGGATTCAAATTATTTATTTATTATTTACGCGTAATTAAGGCATTTACACAAATTTAATAAAACGATTAATATAATTTTCATATCTTCTTGTTTGGATTATATTACAAAGAAAAGTTTGTTTTTTACTATATGGCAACACCTAAAACTATCACAAAATAAATAAAACGGCATAAATATTTTTTTAATATAGATAATAAAAATGTATTCATTGCTTTTAAAATAATTTGACATAATTAAGTGTTGTTGGATAAGACAAAAAACTATTTATGTATGTCACGGCCAGCCGAAATGTTTACATGGATACTCGAATTCAGACTGTTTGAAGAGTGTATAAGTGAGTCGTGTGTATACGAATAGACTATAGCTTTATAGTATTGGTGTACACGCATACGTACACACTCTCATTAAGAGTGTGCTAGAACTGATAGTATTGGTACGTATACGAATAGATCTTGTTAGCATTGGTGTACACCAGCTCTATTCGTATATGCACCTTCATATTGAATACGGCCTTTAGAGCTATGGCCAACTGAAATGTTTACAAGAATAGCCAAATTCAGACTGTTTGACTTTTTAAAAAAATAACTAAGTACACGTATTCAATATAATAGTGTAATAAGTGTGTGTACGAATAGACTACAGCTTGGTAGTATTGGTGTACACGCATTAATATTGAATACGGTCTTTAGAGCCATGGCCAACTGAAATGTTTACAAGAATAGCCGAATTCAGACTGTGTAATTTTTTTAAAAAATAACTTAAGGGACGTTTTAAAAAAGTGTAATAATAGTGTGTAAATGAGTAGTGTGTGTACGAATAGACTAGAGCTTTGATAGTATTGGTGTACACGCATTAATATTGAATACGGTCTTTAGAGCCATGGCCAACTGAAATGTTTACAAGAATAGCCGAATTCAGATTGTAAAAAATAACCAAGGGGACGTATTCAATATAATAGTGTAATTGAATTGTAATTGAATAATAGTGAAGTGTGTTAGTGAGTAGTGTGTGTACGAATAGACTACAGCTTGATAGTATTGGTGTACACGCATACGAAAGGTGTCAAAAATGTTCTAGTTTTTGCTGAATAGGCTGATTATTGGTTTGTTTCATGTTTCAGGATAGCAATTTGTTACATCAGACATCTGCAGTACATGTTGTCATCACCGGTGGGAGGAAGCTCGACCCTTTGGAGCGGGGAAAGTCCATTATCTCCTCACAATATGGGCCAAGGTAGTGTCTCTGGAAGTGTCATGAACTCGGCAGGAAGACGAAGATCTTCCAGGAATCGGGTGCAGGCAGCTTCACCAGCATTGATCCAATCCACGCACAGCTTCTATCAACTCGACCATCACGCTGCAAGTTACTCATACTTGTGATGATAAGCCACATATTTTCTTAAAATACCACTTTATGACTAATATAAATGTGAAAGAGTATGAATTTAAGTGGATGTACCAATCAGAATCGTTTATATAATATTATCACGCCAAAAACTACAATATACAAAAAACAATCATACACAGTTTGCATCATATATTTTAAGAGCAAATTTCAAGTTTAGACACGTGCACAGGCGAACCAATTTACCGCAAGCGGCTGTGATTGGTCATACCGTAATGCGGTGTTACTAAACACGACCTTTTATAAGTTATTTCACCCGTGAGTATGCTTAAAGTTTTGACATTTGAGTACACCCATACAATTTGTATTCACATTAATCCATTACTTTATGCGATTAACAACAATTTATAGCACTAAATATTAATTTATTTATTAATTATTGATTATTAACATACTGGATATTAAACCAAAACCATTTAGTATTTGAAAGAAGCTTATTATATGCACTTATTTTAAAATTCCTAATATTTCTTATCCCCAAATAACGTATGTATTGTAATTTTTTTTATTTTTAGAACACATAGGCGAAATAACTTACTTCAAACGACTGTGATTGGACAATAGTTTTGTGTGTGACTAATCACAATTGTATTAAATCGTCTAGATTATGTCTAAATCTTGAAGAAACAAAAATAATAATTGTACATACAAAATTCCACAGTACATAGTGTGTTAAAGATTATTTGGTGGACTTGAATATATCGCTTTCGACCAATCAGAAACATTCGCAGGATTCCAGCTGGCAGCTGAGTCACGCTTACTCTACACACTCGTCATATAGAGTAGATATTATAACCTAACCTAACCTAAAAAAAACTGAAAGTGCTTTAGTCATGCGTGTTATTCACTACCAGATTATTTGTCTTCTTTTAATAAATATACATATTAATAATAAATTGCCTTTACAGACTGGTGGAATTAAATTTTGCTGTGTATTTTTAAAACATCAACATCGCCGGTTGATATATTTATTTTTTTAAGGTGTGGAAACTGTATATGTTGTCCCAAGGACACTTTTTGACCACCCAGTAAACGATCGCATCTTCTTAATTATTAATAAAATCGCTTTTATGATTCACATTGCGAATATTTTAATCACAATTACCAAATTTTAGTGGGGAAAAAAATGGCACGCCTAATATGATTTGTTTCCGGTGTCGAAATCTCGCGAATATACGGAAGCAGCTCTAAAATATTCGAGTGTGGATTACATAAATGGCGATAAGAGCTCGTCACATAATTATAATACTGCCATTGTTCCACATTAATATTATAAAGGGGTATTTAATACCGAAATCGAGAGCAGCGGGGGCGTAGGAAGTTAGATATGAACGCCTCCGCCGCAATACGCCGGAACTTTAGTTTATATTATTCACCAAAAAATATATCATAGGTATCGCGGATGAGCTGATGATATCCAGAAATATAACATTTGCGAAAGAACTCGATGCTTGCTAGATTTGTTGACCAATAAAACTGTATTCGGGTAAACATTCGGCCAGTTTAAACTACACACAAACAGTCTATTCTAAGATCTTGTTCCACTAAACACACAAATTCCTCATCATATTTCGATCGAATACTACTTTATTAAGTATCATTTTTTTTAATAATTATTTAAAATTTATTTAATTCGGGGGATTCATATCATGTATTAATGCATACATTTTAATGCATTATAAATGACACATCTCGAAAAACAGTGCGGGGTTCACAGGGCGCTTTTTAAATATGGAACAATAGTCAACGCTGCAAAATTAATTCCATGTATTAACTTTTTATTTAAAAATAATGTTATATACTTCTGTATTTAATTATTAATATTCATAATAAATATATAATTTTAAGTAGTCATTGATTGAAGAAAATATTTATACAACCCAATCGATTCCAAAGTAAAAATTGTCTACACGTTCCCCATATTAATTTTTTCGATCATATTGTGATTTTATTGTTAAAATGTTATTAATTACCAGCGTAATGGCTCAAGGGATATGACGCGTGGCTTCAAATACTGTGGTCATGGGTTCAAATCCCGCTCGAGTAATAAAATATTGAATTGATCGGTTATTACGACTGGGATTATGTATTAATTAATTACTGGATATTATGTATAAATGCATACAATATAATATATATAATTGTCTAACTGTGTGTATGTTATATGTCTGTCTGTCTGTCTGTCTGTACGGGTCAATCTTTCAAATATCCTCAGCGTATACAGAGTCGCTATATACAGAAAAACGCTATATACAGAAAAATAGTCCTTAATATATCAGGGTACAAGCATTAAAATTCCGTGTGCTCTAAGTCTTTATGGAACTGAGCCATATATTCAAAATGGAATAGAATATTTGGTAGTGAGACTGCATTTAAATTTGTTGATTATTGAAGATATGTATCGAATACCTTCGAGATATCGTATACTTTCGTTTGAAATATGTTTGCTGTCAGTATTAATCTTAATATATGAAACTTCAAAAAATGTTCATTTTCAATGATTGTTTAAACTATTAAATGGGGCTTTTTCGAAATAGTAAAATAGTCCTATTTGACCGGCAACTAATGTAGATTCATCTATTATCTATAACACGTTTCATGTCTCTGTCAATAGAAGGTAGTTAATCGTAATCTGTAAAATTTTATAAATAATGGTCAATCGAAATCCCATTATGACAGCTAGGTGTTGCTAGGTGTTGCTAGGGGTATAAATAATTCAATTTAAATATTTAATCATAATTAATACATATCTAAAATCTCGAAACGGGTATTTTAATGATAATATTATTAAATTAATTTCAAAATAATATTTTAAAGATATTTAATAATTATACATATTATATATACAGAGTCGCTATATTATATGAAATGCATGGCATTCCTTGCACTGGCAACAATACAGATGCTGACAGCCGCGTCATTCGCGTTGTTATTAACATCTTATAATCCGCTCCTGTTATTTTGTTTATTCGTCATCAACTGAAGCTCCAACATCATCACCATCATCATCATCATCATCACAGTTAAACCAGAACACCCTTCACTGCCGCGAGTCGGATTCTTCCTACAGGTGGACCAACATCTTCTTGCATTTGAATTTCACCCCGTCTGACACGTAATACATGTGTTTAATAATAATAATGACTAGCTCCACAAGATTGAATTCGCGTAAAAAGACAACCTAATCTATTATACGTTTTAAATAATATTGTAAGCCCTTTTTAACTTTGAAAATAGTATAAAGATATATAGTAAATTTGAGTGGTTATAATATACCTATTCGGGGAACCTTCCACAATAAAAAAGGGAATGCATCATTTACAGTACCTCAGTATAATGATGCAGTGAAAAAAATATATATACGGTTCTACTTTTAATATTATTTTATTCTTCGCTTTTTCCAAAAAACCGTTAAACATTTTATTTTAAGTTATAATAAAAAAAATTATGTTTAAGTTTTAATAAAACTACGTTTAAAAGCTCAAAATAGAAAATTTCCCATTAAAACAAAGCAAAAAATCATAAATATTTACCATTTAAAATATTAAATAAATTTCACATTTTTTATAGATATTTATATAATTTGATCATGCATAAATATTTATTTATTATATAATCAATTTTTAAAAATCAAAAGAATATTTTGATTGATAATTCACTTTAAAGCAAAAATGAAATCAAAACTCAAAGATAAACGTCCTATTAAAAAACCAGGCAGAACATAAAAAAACATTAACAAATTGAAAATTTCAATTAAAATTACCCTAGTTTAATAATAATATTGAATGCATTATAAATGACACATCTCGAAACACAGTGCGGGGTTCACACGGCGCTTTTTAAATATGGAACAATAGTCAACAACACAATCAAAAACTATTTATTAAAAAATAATGTAATATTATTCTGTAACACGATGGATCAAAAAAATATATAATAGCTCAGGGTATGGTAAGGCGCGTGACTATAAATACTGTGGTCATGGTTTCAAATCCCGTTCAAGTTATTACAACTGGGAGATCGGGAATAATATTAATAAAATCCCGATGGATAGCCTTGATCCAGGTTTACTCTGATTTACTGTTAAACACTGAGGCGATTATTAAGTCCCGTATAACTAGTAATAGTTAAGATCGCCGACAGTCAATGAATTAACACGTTGTTGTGTATAAAAAATGATTGATTGAATACATTTTCTCTCTGGCAACACTGGCTGAATAAAATATACACATGGTAAATTATGCATAAATTATTTATTTTAAGAAAATATGTGGCTTATCATCACAAGTATGAGTAACTTGCAGCGTGATGGTCGAGTTGATAGAAGCTGTGCGTGGATTGGATCAATGCTGGTGAAGCTGCCTGCACCCGATTCCTGGAAGATCTTCGTCTTCCTGCCGAGTTCATGACACTTCCAGAGACACTACCTTGGCCCATATTGTGAGGAGATAATGGACTTTCCCCGCTCCAAAGGGTCGAGCTTCCTCCCACCGGTGATGACAACATGTACTGCAGATGTCTGATGTAACAAATTGCTATCCTGAAACATGAAACAAACCAATAATCAGCCTATTCAGCAAAAACTAGAACATTTTTGACACCTTTCGTATGCGTGTACACCAATACTATCAAGCTGTAGTCTATTCGTACACACACTACTCACTAACACACTTCACTATTATTCAATTACAATTCAATTACACTATTATATTGAATACGTCCCCTTGGTTATTTTTTACAATCTGAATTCGGCTATTCTTGTAAACATTTCAGTTGGCCATGGCTCTAAAGACCGTATTCAATATTAATGCGTGTACACCAATACTATCAAAGCTCTAGTCTATTCGTACACACACTACTCATTTACACACTATTATTACACTTTTTTAAAACGTCCCTTAAGTTATTTTTTAAAAAAATTACACAGTCTGAATTCGGCTATTCTTGTAAACATTTCAGTTGGCCATGGCTCTAAAGACCGTATTCAATATTAATGCGTGTACACCAATACTACCAAGCTGTAGTCTATTCGTACACACACTTATTACACTATTATATTGAATACGTGTACTTAGTTATTTTTTTAAAAAGTCAAACAGTCTGAATTTGGCTATTCTTGTAAACATTTCAGTTGGCCATAGCTCTAAAGGCCGTATTCAATATGAAGGTGCATATACGAATAGAGCTGGTGTACACCAATGCTAACAAGATCTATTCGTATACGTACCAATACTATCAGTTCTAGCACACTCTTAATGAGAGTGTGTACGTATGCGTGTACACCAATACTATAAAGCTATAGTCTATTCGTATACACACGACTCACTTATACACTCTTCAAACAGTCTGAATTCGAGTATCCATGTAAACATTTCGGCTGGCCGTGACATACATAAATAGTTTTTTGTCTTATCCAACAACACTTAATTATGTCAAATTATTTTAAAAGCAATGAATACATTTTTATTATCTATATTAAAAAAATATTTATGCCGTTTTATTTATTTTGTGATAGTTTTAGGTGTTGCCATATAGTAAAAAACAAACTTTTCTTTGTAATATAATCCAAACAAGAAGATATGAAAATTATATTAATCGTTTTATTAAATTTGTGTAAATGCCTTAATTACGCGTAAATAATAAATAAATAATTTGAATCCTTGCATTCTATGCTGAAACTGTACGAAATTAGCAGGCCATACAAGCAAGATGGCGGACCAAGCAGATGGGTTTGAAAGATGCAACACTAATAGTTTCTGTGATTATTTATTACAAATTAATATGTATGATTTTTTACCGTAAGCATTCAATTTTGGAGTACTTCTTCTTCGATGGTTTAGTCACTGGAAGTTTTGATCTGAGGAGATCGAATGCTCTGTTCATATCCCTCATCCTCGTCCTCTCTCTATCGCACGCACTCTTTTTATACTCTAAATATAATAAATATACATTAGGCAATCAAATTGATTAAAAAATAATACGCAAAAATAACCTCTTTCTAGCTGAAGTGCTCTTTCCCTCCATGATAAGTTTTCAGTGCCTTCTTGTTGATGGTTGGAAGTATTACTACTAGTTGAAGTTACTACAGTGGAACTCCTCACAACAGGAGCCAGTATAATCTTCTCTGGATACTGATAACTAGGCGTCCTGTAAATAATAATGTATCATCATCATTATAAGCTCTCCAGTTCAGTGATGAACCAAGGCTTCCCGCACCAGCAACTTCCACTTAATGCTCCTCCAGTTATTAATTCCTAAACTCCTAACTACCTTATCTTAGCCTAGGTCTACCCTGCCTTCTCTTACCCACAGGCTTGCTGGATAGTATTTCTATCCCTCCTGCTCTTTCCACGTGTCCTGAAATTAATCTTACACAATGATATCCAATAACTAAAAGAAAAATTATAAATCGACTGCTGTCTTTATGGAACTGAACCACATATTCAAAATCGAATAGAATGTCTGGTAATGAGACTGGATTTATATTTGTTGATTATTGAAGATATGCGAAAATAGTCTTTAATATATATGAGATCTGGTACAGCTTCGTCGCAAATTCGTTTGCCGTCCGTATTTTTACGAAATGTACGAAACATAAAAAAAATTGCTCAACACTCGTTGAAAAAACCGGCCCTAAATATTCTGGTCATAGATTCAAATTCAATTCAAAAAGGCAAAAAAAAAATATAAACCGCTTAAAATCAAAAGCTCTCATTAAAGTTTTCAACAGTTTTTTCTTTGCATATTTTATTATTTTACACACCATTGATCCGACCCTGTATATTTTAGCTGAAAATTTTTCTTACACACTATTTATAATAATTATATTTCAAATGTGTTTCAATGAAATATATCGGATATAATGCCTTTTTTAAAAAAATAAAACCAGAGAATTAAAAAATTATAGTATTAATTTCACGGATACTTTATTCGGTTTAAAAAAAAACATAAAATAGATCTAATGATCATTTAGTTTTTATACACACATTTAACCCTTTCTCGTCTCAATTGAGATAACGAATGAATCACATTAGTGTTTTATCAATTCTTCAAAGTGTTCAACCATTTTTCGAATATCTTAACGGTTATGTATAAACGTACTCAAAAGCTCTACTGTAAAAATTATATATATATATATATATATATTATTAAATTAAATTTCTTATCTGTTGTGTGTAATTAAATAAATTCTCACTTCTGCAGAGGTTCAAGCAAAAATGTAATACCGACGGCCATGAAACATGTTTTCAGGTAAAAGGTTATAATAACTTTTATATATTGTATATAAAATTACAAGATCTTAACACTTGTGGATCGACAGAGATTCTCAATTATTTTTAATATAAAATTTTATTTTTAAAACATTAATACAATGCATCTCTTGTGAATTGATATCCTGTGTAAAAACATTCCATCTTTTCAATTTAATTTGACCCCAAATTAAATGAGCTTTTAATGAAGCAAAGATAATATATTGAATTAACAAGCACTACTCTTTGTTTCTTATGTTTGTAGAGATAAAGTACGTAATACTTACCCAGTGCCATGATTGGTCACACCGCAAATTTAACATCTCTAATCACTGTCGTAAATTATTCCAATCTGCACAATAGGTTTTAAATTTGACATCTCTTCGTTTGTTGTTGAGTACTAATATGGTGTAATGATAGAGTGTGCGTGTGGTGCGTATGCGTGTACACTAATACTACCAAGCTCTATTCTATTTATATACGCACCAATATTCTAAGCTCTAGCACGACTCACTAGCACACTATTATATTGAATACGGCCATGAGTATCAGTATTCCGAAATGCCGCGAATTGTACTGATTGGTCATACTGTAAAATTATAGACGATATCATCAACCATTTGCCTTATTTTTGATAATTGAAAAAAATTAGATCTAAAGAACATTATAAATAATGTATATAATTTAATATTTTTAAGATTTTTCTTATTTTGCAGTGTTTCGAGTTTTATTTGTAAATATTATGTTTTTTACTTGGTCCGCTATCTTGATATTTATGTGTACATACAGTTGTATGGCCTTCTAATATCAGTGGTTTCGATTTATCACATTGTAATACTTTGTACATCCTTTGTTTTGTTTTCATTTGTCATTATTTAAATTGTTATGGAACCATTTTTTACAATAAAAATAAATAGGGTTTCTACTTAATACATTTGTAGAAAAACCATAATTCAAAATATATATATATATATATATATATGTGTGTGTGTGTGTGTGTTTTAATTTTGTATATATATATATATATATATATATATATATATATATATATATATATATATATATATATATATATAATATTAAATGAAAGTTTGAATTGTGTGATCGTCCTTGAAGTAGCAAGTAAATCCTGTCTTCATCATCCTTCCTCATCATCATCATCATCATCATCACCATCATCGCCAAACATGACCACTAACTGCAATATTATTCCCATGGTTCTTTGTCGTACTACCGGCCGAGTCATTTAGTAATTCTCGTTATATAATAATCTTTACTTTACGATCCTGAAATAATATGAATTGCATATAATTATTATATTACATTTCTCGTTTCAAATGTAGCGAGATCGTTTTATTACAGACAGTTTTTTTATAAGGAGATTATGTACAGAAAATAATAAACATTGTGCACCGCCTCTACAAATAAACTCTTCACAATGTCATGTCTCTTAAATAATGTATTCCCAGGCATATGTCACCGTAAATACGATAGTAGAGTTACTTGGCTACACTTTTGATCAGTTTTTTGTTAGTTAATGCCTCGCCCGAGGCTCAGATGAGGCATTAACTAACAAAAAACCGATCATAAGTGTAGCTAAGTAACTCTACTATCGTATTTACGGTGTACGTTTACGTTTAGGAATCACAAGCCTTAGAGAGGATATTAATATATTTACATATTGTTCAAATAAAAATAAAAATTGCTTAAATGAGACACCTTGAGACACAAGCGACTGAGAAAAATTCGTGTGGATTTACTCCTTGTTTCATATATTTGTATAGTAAAAAATTTTAGACAATAATTAGAGATGCGGTGTGACATATTAAGGTATTTTTATGAGTGATCTTATCTTTGGGCACGTTTCCTCTACAAACATGAGAATTTATGACTAATATAAATGTGAAAGAGTATGAATTTAAGTGGATGTACCAATCAGAATCGTTTATATAATATTATCACGCCAAAAACTACAATATACAAAAAACAATCATACACAGTTTGCATCATATATTTTAAGAGCAAATTTCAAGTTTAGACACGTGCACAGGCGAACCAATTTACCGCAAGCGGCTGTGATTGGTCATACCGTAATGCGGTGTTACTAAACACGACCTTTTATAAGTTATTTCACCCGTGAGTATGCTTAAAGTTTTGACATTTGAGTACACCCATACAATTTGTATTCACATTAATCCATTACTTTATGCGATTAACAACAATTTATAGCACTAAATATTAATTTATTTATTAATTATTGATTATTAACATACTGGATATTAAACCAAAACCATTTAGTATTTGAAAGAAGCTTATTATATGCACTTATTTTAAAATTCCTAATATTTCTTATCCCCAAATAACGTATGTATTGTAATTTTTTTTATTTTTAGAACACATAGGCGAAATAACTTACTTCAAACGACTGTGATTGGACAATAGTTTTGTGTGTGACTAATCACAATTGTATTAAATCGTCTAGATTATGTCTAAATCTTGAAGAAACAAAAATAATAATTGTACATACAAAATTCCACAGTACATAGTGTGTTAAAGATTATTTGGTGGACTTGAATATATCGCTTTCGACCAATCAGAAACATTCGCAGGATTCCAGCTGGCAGCTGAGTCACGCTTACTCTACACACTCGTCATATAGAGTAGATATTATAACCTAACCTAACCTAAAAAAAACTGAAAGTGCTTTAGTCATGCGTGTTATTCACTACCAGATTATTTGTCTTCTTTTAATAAATATACATATTAATAATAAATTGCCTTTACAGACTGGTGGAATTAAATTTTGCTGTGTATTTTTAAAACATCAACATCGCCGGTTGATATATTTATTTTTTTAAGGTGTGGAAACTGTATATGTTGTCCCAAGGACACTTTTTGACCACCCAGTAAACGATCGCATCTTCTTAATTATTAATAAAATCGCTTTTATGATTCACATTGCGAATATTTTAATCACAATTACCAAATTTTAGTGGGGAAAAAAATGGCACGCCTAATATGATTTGTTTCCGGTGTCGAAATCTCGCGAATATACGGAAGCAGCTCTAAAATATTCGAGTGTGGATTACATAAATGGCGATAAGAGCTCGTCACATAATTATAATACTGCCATTGTTCCACATTAATATTATAAAGGGGTATTTAATACCGAAATCGAGAGCAGCGGGGGCGTAGGAAGTTAGATATGAACGCCTCCGCCGCAATACGCCGGAACTTTAGTTTATATTATTCACCAAAAAATATATCATAGGTATCGCGGATGAGCTGATGATATCCAGAAATATAACATTTGCGAAAGAACTCGATGCTTGCTAGATTTGTTGACCAATAAAACTGTATTCGGGTAAACATTCGGCCAGTTTAAACTACACACAAACAGTCTATTCTAAGATCTTGTTCCACTAAACACACAAATTCCTCATCATATTTCGATCGAATACTACTTTATTAAGTATCATTTTTTTTAATAATTATTTAAAATTTATTTAATTCGGGGGATTCATATCATGTATTAATGCATACATTTTAATGCATTATAAATGACACATCTCGAAAAACAGTGCGGGGTTCACAGGGCGCTTTTTAAATATGGAACAATAGTCAACGCTGCAAAATTAATTCCATGTATTAACTTTTTATTTAAAAATAATGTTATATACTTCTGTATTTAATTATTAATATTCATAATAAATATATAATTTTAAGTAGTCATTGATTGAAGAAAATATTTATACAACCCAATCGATTCCAAAGTAAAAATTGTCTACACGTTCCCCATATTAATTTTTTCGATCATATTGTGATTTTATTGTTAAAATGTTATTAATTACCAGCGTAATGGCTCAAGGGATATGACGCGTGGCTTCAAATACTGTGGTCATGGGTTCAAATCCCGCTCGAGTAATAAAATATTGAATTGATCGGTTATTACGACTGGGATTATGTATTAATTAATTACTGGATATTATGTATAAATGCATACAATATAATATATATAATTGTCTAACTGTGTGTATGTTATATGTCTGTCTGTCTGTCTGTCTGTACGGGTCAATCTTTCAAATATCCTCAGCGTATACAGAGTCGCTATATACAGAAAAACGCTATATACAGAAAAATAGTCCTTAATATATCAGGGTACAAGCATTAAAATTCCGTGTGCTCTTAAGTCTTTATGGAACTGAGCCATATATTCAAAATAGAATAGAATATTTGGTAGTGAGACTGCATTTAAATTTGTTGATTATTGAAGATATGCGAAAGTAGCCCTTAATATGTATCGAATACCTTCGAGATATCGTATACTTTCGTTTGAAATATGTTTGCTGTCAGTATTAATCTTAATATATGAAACTTCAAAAAATGTTCATTTTCAATGATTGTTTAAACTATAAAATGGGGCTTTTTCGAAATAGTAAAATGGTCCTATTTGACCGGCAACTAATGTAGATTCATCCATTATCTATAACACGTTTCATGTCTCTGTCAATAGAAGGTAGTTAATCGTAATCTGTAAAATTTTATAAATAATGGTCAATCGAAATCCCATTATGACAGCTAGGTGTTGCTAGGTGTTGCCAGGGGTATAAATAATTCAATTTAAATATTTAATCATAATTAATACATATCTAAAATCTCGAAACGGGTATTTTAATGATAATATTATTTAATTAATTTCAAAATAATATTTTAGAGATATTTAATAATTATACATATAATATATACAGAGTCGCTATATTATATGAAATGCATGGCATTCCTTGCACTGGCAACAATACAGATGCCGTTGTGCTGACAGCCGCGTCATTCGCGTTGTTATTAACATCTTATACTCCGCTCCTGTTATTTTGTTTATTCGTCATCAACTGAAGCTCCAACATCATCACCATCATCATCATCATCATCATCATCATCATCACAGTTAAACCAGAACACCCTTCACTGCCGCGAGTCGGATTCTTCCTACAGGTGGACCAACATCTTCTTGCATTTGAATTTCACCCCGTCTGACACGTAATACATGTGTTTAATAATAATAATGACTAGCTCCACAAGATTGAATTCGCGTAAAAAGACAACCTAATCTATTATACGTTTTTAAATAATATTGTAAGCCCTTTTAACTTTGAAAATAGTATAAAGATATATAGTAAATTTGAGTGGTTATAATATACCTATTCGGGGAACCTTCCACAATAAAAAAGGGAATGCATCATTTACAGTACCTCAGTATAATGATGCAGTGAAAAAAAATATATATACGGTTCTACTTTTAATATTATTTTATTCTTCGCTTTTTCCAAAAAACCGTTAAACATTTTATTTTTAAGTTATAATAAAAAAAATAAAAAAAATTATGTTTAAGTTTTAATAAAACTACGTTTAAAAGCTCAAAATAGAAAATTTCCCATTAAAACAAAGCAAAAAATCAGAAATATTTACCATTTAAAATATTAAATAAATTTCACATTTTTTATAGATATTTATATAATTTGATCATGCATAAATATTTATTTATTATATAATCAATTTTTAAAAATCAAAAGAATATTTTGATTGATAAAACACTTTAAAGCAAAAATGAAATCAAAACTCAAAGATAAACGTCCTATTAAAAAACCAGGCAGAACATAAAAAAACATTAACAAATTGAAAATTTCAATTAAAATTACCCTAGTTTAATAATAATATTGAATGCATTATAAATGACACATCTCGAAACACAGTGCGGGGTTCACACGGCGCTTTTTAAATATGGAACAATAGTCAACAACACAATCAAAAACTATTTATTAAAAAATAATGTAATATTATTCTGTAACACGATGGATCAAAAAAATATATAATAGCTCAGGGTATGGTAAGGCGCGTGACTATAAATACTGTGGTCATGGTTTCAAATCCCGTTCAAGTTATTACAACTGGGAGATCGGGAATAATATTAATAAAATCCCGATGGATAGCCTTGATCCAGGTTTACTCTGATTTACTGTTAAACACTGAGGCGATTATTAAGTCCCGTATAACTAGTAATAGTTAAGATCGCCGACAGTCAATGAATTAACACGTTGTTGTGTATAAAAAATGATTGATTGAATACATTTTCTCTCTGGCAACACTGGCTGAATAAAATATACACATGGTAAATTATGCATAAATTATTTATTTTAAGAAAATATGTGGCTTATCATCACAAGTATGAGTAACTTGCAGCGTGATGGTCGAGTTGATAGAAGCTGTGCGTGGATTGGATCAATGCTGGTGAAGCTGCCTGCACCCGATTCCTGGAAGATCTTCGTCTTCCTGCCGAGTTCATGACACTTCCAGAGACACTACCTTGGCCCATATTGTGAGGAGATAATGGACTTTCCCCGCTCCAAAGGGTCGAGCTTCCTCCCACCGGTGATGACAACATGTACTGCAGATGTCTGATGTAACAAATTGCTATCCTGAAACATGAAACAAACCAATAATCAGCCTATTCAGCAAAAACTAGAACATTTTTGACACCTTTCGTATGCGTGTACACCAATACTATCAAGCTGTAGTCTATTCGTACACACACTACTCACTAACACACTTCACTATTATTCAATTACAATTCAATTACACTATTATATTGAATACGTCCCCTTGGTTATTTTTTACAATCTGAATTCGGCTATTCTTGTAAACATTTCAGTTGGCCATGGCTCTAAAGACCGTATTCAATATTAATGCGTGTACACCAATACTATCAAAGCTCTAGTCTATTCGTACACACACTACTCATTTACACACTATTATTACACTTTTTTAAAACGTCCCTTAAGTTATTTTTTAAAAAAATTACACAGTCTGAATTCGGCTATTCTTGTAAACATTTCAGTTGGCCATGGCTCTAAAGACCGTATTCAATATTAATGCGTGTACACCAATACTACCAAGCTGTAGTCTATTCGTACACACACTTATTACACTATTATATTGAATACGTGTACTTAGTTATTTTTTTAAAAAGTCAAACAGTCTGAATTTGGCTATTCTTGTAAACATTTCAGTTGGCCATAGCTCTAAAGGCCGTATTCAATATGAAGGTGCATATACGAATAGAGCTGGTGTACACCAATGCTAACAAGATCTATTCGTATACGTACCAATACTATCAGTTCTAGCACACTCTTAATGAGAGTGTGTACGTATGCGTGTACACCAATACTATAAAGCTATAGTCTATTCGTATACACACGACTCACTTATACACTCTTCAAACAGTCTGAATTCGAGTATCCATGTAAACATTTCGGCTGGCCGTGACATACATAAATAGTTTTTTGTCTTATCCAACAACACTTAATTATGTCAAATTATTTTAAAAGCAATGAATACATTTTTATTATCTATATTAAAAAAATATTTATGCCGTTTTATTTATTTTGTGATAGTTTTAGGTGTTGCCATATAGTAAAAAACAAACTTTTCTTTGTAATATAATCCAAACAAGAAGATATGAAAATTATATTAATCGTTTTATTAAATTTGTGTAAATGCCTTAATTACGCGTAAATAATAAATAAATAATTTGAATCCTTGCATTCTATGCTGAAACTGTACGAAATTAGCAGGCCATACAAGCAAGATGGCGGACCAAGCAGATGGGTTTGAAAGATGCAACACTAATAGTTTCTGTGATTATTTATTACAAATTAATATGTATGATTTTTTACCGTAAGCATTCAATTTTGGAGTACTTCTTCTTCGATGGTTTAGTCACTGGAAGTTTTGATCTGAGGAGATCGAATGCTCTGTTCATATCCCTCATCCTCGTCCTCTCTCTATCGCACGCACTCTTTTTATACTCTAAATATAATAAATATACATTAGGCAATCAAATTGATTAAAAAATAATACGCAAAAATAACCTCTTTCTAGCTGAAGTGCTCTTTCCCTCCATGATAAGTTTTCAGTGCCTTCTTGTTGATGGTTGGAAGTATTACTACTAGTTGAAGTTACTACAGTGGAACTCCTCACAACAGGAGCCAGTATAATCTTCTCTGGATACTGATAACTAGGCGTCCTGTAAATAATAATGTATCATCATCATTATAAGCTCTCCAGTTCAGTGATGAACCAAGGCTTCCCGCACCAGCATCTTCCACTTAATGCTCCTCCAGTTATTAATTCCCAAACTCCTAACTACCTTATAGAACTCGTCCGCCCACCTTAGCCTAGGTCTACCCTGCCTTCTCTTACCCACAGGCTTGCTGGATAGCATTTCCGATACTATCCCTCCTGTTCTTTAACCCAACCTAATGTTAAAGCCCTAATGAACTGCACTACGTTCACGCTCTTATATAATGAGTAAATCTCATCGTTCCGTCTAATTCTAAATAGTCCCGGTGTCTCCTGAACAGGACCCAAGATCCTCCCAAGAATCTTCCGCTCGAACCTAAGTAGCCTATCCTCTTCAGTTTTGGTAATAACCCATGTTTCTGCACCGTAGGTTAGTACTGGCCTAATTAGCATCTTGTATAATTCTACCTTGGTACTTCTACTTAGATATTTTGATCTGAGCAAGCGTACTAAGCCGAAATACGCCCTATTAGCACTTTGCAGGCGAGAGTTTATATCCTAGTTATTTCCAGCCTCCTTAGTGACCACTCAAAGGTTAACCTGCTGAAAGTGGTCATTATCTATATTCAGGCTACGATGTGTTACCAATTCCGAGTTGGATGTCACATGGATATATTAAATAATAATGAATATTTTGTGATTGATTTACCTGTAATCGATGACACATCCGCCGCCGCTCATCGTTTCCGTCCTGATTATTTTCTTAATGGACCCGTCTGATGAACAGTCCTGGATTTCAAACTCCACGGAATGGGACTGACTGTGGTCTTCATCTTGGGCGTCTTCGTATGATCTGTCGTGATGAAGATGTCTAGTTGGGCTTTCGCTTCTGTACAGGAGTCTGTTGTGAGGTGAAGTCTTGTCATACTTCTTATGGTAGAATGTGGTGCCATCTTCATATTTAGACTTGGAATCGGGACCTCCGATCTCCAATATTACCTAGAAATTAGAATACGACCTTCTTTTTAATACGATCAATGTCAAGAGAATATGTTTATCTGTCACTTGTCGATCTTTCAAATAACATTATATACTTAATAATATGGGAAAGTGCGTCATTAAAAGTTGCTTGATATATTCAACCATGTCACAGCTTGCGTATATGTGAAGTACATGTATAATATGCGCATGTAGTACTGCCGGCCATGCTCAAATTTATAAAAAAACAATGCGCATGACACTTCTTTAGATATAAGTTCATTGATTTACCACCGTACAATCTAGAAATTCAGAGTAAAAATGATAATCGATTGGAATTTTACTAATACTATCCCTGTTCTTTTAAGCACAATAGCCTATCCTTTAAGCTGGTGTTGTTATACTATTATACCGCAAACGCGTCTGATTGGTCGAAGCTGTTTTCACGGGTTTCCAGTTTCACATTCTAATGAAATCTACTATTAGTTTCTTACGTTTGTATAGCAAATTTCATATTTTAGACATGCGAGTTATTAGTCACATCATATTATTGTACGATACGACCAACCACAACCGTTTGCGGTAAATTTAGTCGCTTGGCAATTATAGTCCAAAGTTTGAAATTTACTCTATAAATATAAGCAACGAATAGAAGATTTCATTAATATGTGAAAATGGAAATTCGCAAACGCACCTGATTGCTAGAAATAGAACAACAACATTTAGGTTAAAGAATGTTCGCCAGATGATGTAATTGATTTCGACCAATCAGACCTTTTTGCGGTATAATATTATAATCCTACCAGCTTAAAGGATAGGCGATTTAACACGCGTTGAAGAAACCGGCCCAAAGTATGTATAATATGCGCATGTAGTAGTAGTTCATTGCTGCCATTATATTCTTTATTTCAATGCCTACTAATATCGCAAAGGACATCGCAACAATTTTATAACCAATCACAGTCGTTCACGGTGATAAATGTGTCAATTTAAACATACATTCTACAAGCAACGTAACCAAATTCCTTTAAATTACAAGTTAAGTATTGCATTGTTGAATAAATTATTAAATAAGTTTATATATTCAAATCCAATAATACATTTACAAACATCCACGACTAGGACACTACATTTCCGATGATCATATAAAAAATGTATTTTATTAGGTTGTTCCACATGAAGATGATGAAAAAAGAAAAAATACGATCGATTCTTCAATAAATACGTATTCGTTTAATGTTTCTCATCAAAGAGAATCACGTAAAGCGATGGGTTTGATTTTGATTGGCGTCAAAATCTACCAAATGGATAATTCGGATACGCAATTGAGCATAAAATTTTTAAGGACGTATTATTCATTACACTATATACGGACCTTGGAAGCTTCCCGGATTCCCAAAATCGGAATCATCTCCATACAAAATCACACATAACAAATATAATATTCTCACTTTGTCTTCTCCATCTTCAGTACTCGGCGCCTCTGTCTCGTAGGACTCGGACACTCTCCTGGGATAATTATTGGCACAGACAGGAACAAGGGGAACAGGATCTGATATCGAGTAGACATCTCCATAATTGGGAGACTCTCCCATGATCCAGACTATAAAACTATGTGCAATCGTATCGAAACACTCTTAACGACTGTGTCACAGTGTCGACTAATCCCATTTTTTTACTTCTTTATTTGATTAATGAGGTGTGTGTACACAAGTGTTTTATTGAAGAAATTATGCGTTTGCTCTCGGCACGAGGTTCAGGTATTCAGGTGTCTAGTATGTATTGTTATTACGTTGAAGAGTTGGACTGAAAAGCGACAAGTGATCTATTCAACTATTATCTTAAATACATATTAGTATGGCTTTAAAAAAAAAGACTCTCACTATTTATCGGAATACCGAAACGCTGGTTTTATTCTTTGGATATTGACACAAAGGATACGAACCTGCAACCGAAGGTTTCACTGTATTGTAGATCATATTCAAATATACACGGGACTATTGTGACAAACGCAACTTTCATTCAGTAACATGAATATCATTAAATATTAAAAAAAACTCACCATATCCCGTCTAAAACCGATGGAATTACTATCAAAATATATAAAAAAAAATACTTCTATATGATTCAATTTCATTCACTTTAATTAATATATTGAGTGATGAATTTTATAATTTTTTTTTATTCCAATCGCTAAATAAAACCCCCATTTTTATATTGTTCAAGTACATGAATAAAATATAACAAATCTTTTTTTTTCTTTATTACAAATCAGCTGTACAAAAAAATAAATAAGGCAAAAAATTAAACAATCTTAACGGTGTTATATTTAAATTTGTCAATAAAAGCAAATTGAAAACGTGCAGTTGAATTAACAATAACCTCTGAATGAGAGTCATAAAAAATATTTCAATTGCTTGACTTTGTTTCTTTGTAAAGTAAATGTCAAAATTGAGATAAAACAAAGAGTGTGCTTTATTAAGTGAGTAAATTTATCTAAGCTATTTGTGATGAATAGTAAAAGAATTTTTTAATAATTTAATCTATCTAATTATATTGATCGATTGTTAATAGTCATATTTAAGTTTTCTAGGTGTCATGTATTGTTGTAAAACATCATCGGTAACTTTAGATCTTCTCTCTTGATATTCAGTTATTACAGGAGAGATGTGATCGATGGCTATTTTCTTAAGTTCGCCGGTGAGTAATTCTCCGGAGAGGTAACTTTTTCTTATCTGAGGATGTAAAAATTTATTAATACATTATATTGAATGAAAATTTACGAAGTGTTTATTGTATAATTTACCTCCTCTAATTTTACATCGTCTTCTAAAAAGAATGTTAAATATTGAAAAGAAATATCAATATCTGGATTGCCACCCTTTTCCCGATGTTCTTCGACAGTCGGTTGTCCTCCAGAAAAGGCATACTTATTAATCTACAATAAAAAAATATTACTGTATAAACTGAAAAATATTGTATAAATATTATATAGTGTAAAAATAACCTTATTTTTTATTTGTTTCGCAGTATCATTCAAGAATATTGACGCATTTACATCGCTGGCTGACATTTTAGTTTGTGCTCCTTGAAGAGCGGGGAGGAAAGTCGAATGGAGAAGAGCCGGTTTAGGAAATTTGAGCCTCGCAGCCACGTCTCTCGTCATACGGAAATAAGGATCTTGATCAATTGCACAAGGAATCAATACAGGTAACTAAAATTAAAATAATTTCATTTATATAATTCAATCGAGAATAGATAAGAAGGAATTAACAAACTTTTTTGTCTTTGAAAATCGCAGGGAAACTTGTTGAAAAAGCTGGAGCAGCCTGAATAGACGGAAACGTTATTTTGCCAATCACATCTGAATCTCCGAATCCGAATATACCTTTGACTTGGTTGAATGTCACACATTTTTGTATCCTAATCATATTTCTATAAAATTCTGGACATTGCCTGGAAAACAAAATAATGTAGAATATAATACAATAAATATAAATCTTTAGGACTTACCCTATATAAGTCAAATCATTGAAAATAAATGTTTTCTCGATATCGAATCCTACAGCTATAATATCCTTGGCATTTCCATAAGCCATTTCCATTGCTTTTTCTACAGTCAAATCCTTCCATAGCGATTTTTCATCATCAGTCAATTGAATCACAAGAGGAACATCAAACACATCTTGAAGCCACCTGCAAAAATAGTATACAATAAAATATACCAATTTACTGAGAGTATATGAGTAAAATAAACATACTTTGTAAATAAAAATGGAATCAAATGCCCCAAGTGCATTGAGTCGGAAGACGGTCCTCGACCAGTGTATAAGTAAAATGGTTTTTTGGCTTCATAAAGATTCAATATAGAATGCATATCTCTGTGTGAGAAGAAAATGCCTCTTTTCAATAAATGATGAGCTGCAAATCACAATATAAAATATGAAATCCAGAATCAAAACGTTTTGTATTTAAATATTTTACTTACCCGGTTTTCCAGTCACCTTTTCGAACCTTTCGATTAAATCATTGTCGATTTTTGAGCTTCCGAATCTTTCTGAAAAAGATAATATATTTTTTAGTAAAATTTAATAAATTAAAAACAGTACCCAAATCAATATGGTTTGTTTTCGAACATACTAATTAGTTTATCGTAGTCAACTCCAGAGTCTGACTTGCTGGCAACATTCCACGGGTCAACAATGTCATCTTCTTCTTGGTTTAAGTTGATTTTCTCAGTTCCTTCGCTTATTTCTTTAGCCATATCGACCCACGTGTCAAGTAACTTTCAGATTTGACAGTTGTGGATGACAATTCGTTCAGTGTTGCAAGGATGATTGTGTTAAAAAAAAATGTATTGATTTTTTTTGACAATAAAATATTTTTCAACAGTCTCAATAACAAGGTAATATTTATACAAGCTACTCAATTTTGAATAAATATTGTGTTCATAATTTGTTATCAATGTAAGCTGCAATAATTTAAAACGCAATAGCATTTTTTCGGTTTCTATTGCATATACGATTATTTTGTCTATAGAATGGCAGTGTAGATCGCTTTTCTCGTGGTTTGTAGGTGAGTTAATTCAAGATTTGATTTGATTTAATTTGAAAAAGCAGTAATGTTTGTGCATGTATTAATAGTTGTCAGTAATTGAGGACCGGTGATAGCGAGTGATCAGTATTGGTCTGTCTGTGGAGCCGCCTGGTCCTGGACACTGCTTGCTCGGCCGCGTGGTCAGGACTGTCAGCACTGTCAGCGTCATCACAGTTGATGGTGTCCAGCGAGGAAGGCCATGCGCCGTCTGCCTGCTCCTCCCCTCACTCCTCACAAGCCCCGCCCCCTTCAGTCAGCCAGTCTCCTCGCGGCGCCCGCAAGTCAGGTCACAGTCATAGTCACAGTCACTCATCCAGAGTCACCAGGAAGAGGGCGGGGCCAGGACAGGTGGCGGGGGAGGCGGGCGCGGGGGCGGAGGGGCCGCGGCCTTCAGTGCACAAGAGGAACCTGTACGTGGTGTCGTTGCCGCTGTTGGTAGTGTTCAGCATCATCAGGTCTGTCATCTACCAGGTGTTCTGTGTGTTGCGCTATCTCTACACGGGCACTGTCTATATCCTGGCCAGGAGGAAGACACAGGCTGCTCACACTGTCCTCGTCACTGACCCTCAACCTGACCCTGACTCCGCCCAGCTGCAGGACCAGATGGCCACCACCAGGAGTAACCCTGGACCTGGGGATCCTCTCCTGGCCAAGCAGAAGCATCATCATCGCAGGGCTTTCGAGTACATTTCAAAAGCTCTCAAGATAGACGAAGAAAATGAAGGTGAGTTCGTAATTTAATATTATTATTCCAATTAAATAATGGCTTCATCAATGCAATATATTGCATCAATTATTAACTTCAATCAAATTTAATATTATCACCTAATCTTCATTCAATATATATGCACTATAATTTTTAAAATAGGTATTTTTCCCCAAATTACATAAAATTTATTTCTTTACTTTTATAAACCGAATAACAAATTTTAATCTATAAACAATAGAAACTTAATATATTCTTACTAGAAATAGTTTCTTATGTGTATTCTTTGTGCAATGTGACAAATGTATAACAATATTTTAAATATTTAGCCACAGTATTATAAAATAATATATGTAAATTGTTTCTTAATTGTGTAAAGTGAATCTCAAATTTTACACACGTATAACAACTTACCGCAAACGGCTGCTATTGGTGATTTTCCTTTGGAGTATTTCTACAATTATAAAAAATGCAATCCTTTTTATGTTTGATTCGGAATTTATTTTGTTATAATGTGTATTTAAATTCAAAATATAATAATGATAATTGTAAATGTTGGTTATTAACAAACCTCGGCCAAGAGGGTGAAAAAACGGGTTTTCAATTAATTGTAGAGCACTTCAGCATTTTATTTTTTTTTATCTGGTAAAGTGTATTATTCTATTTGAATTTTCGGCTGTTAACAGAACAATCTTATAAGATATATAATATTAATAAAATAAAATTACTATTATTAACACAATAATGTATCTACAAATTGACAGTTTATGATACTTCATAGTAAAAGTGCATATTTAAATGTAATTTTTTATAGATATTTTTTATGTTAATAAGCCATTGAATTGTATATTATTCTCACGTAATTCTAATTTAAATCTAGTTAATAGTTTTTCCTCTTATTTTATTGAGTGACTCAAGTACTGAAATAATTGTGCACGACGTTCTCCGCCTTTATTCTTCTCTTTCTATTTTTCCGGCTGTGGTTGCAAAAAATAAAGTGCAAATCCTTTGTTGACTCAAACTTAGACTTCCGAGAAGTGACTTCAGTTATAGGCAATAGTGCCAGACAACTGTATATATACATATCAAGATGGCGGACCAAGTTCTCTGTCAAACTCATCTTGATATTTATCATCCACTTGTACAACCTTCTAATATCGGTGGTTTCGATACATTTCGAATGTGAAAAGGGTTGTAATTTTTTATTTTTTCAATAGATTAAATCAAATAAGCTATTTTTGTATTCAGATAATTTATGATAACATTTCTACGTTTCCAAGGTAACAACATTTCTCATTTACAAACCAAACTTTTGATATGCGAACACGAAACTTTTGGATAATTTCCATGTCAAGGACTAAAACTACACATATTGAAATATTAATTTAATACTTAAACCGTAAATTTTATAGGGCAAATGTCAAACTTTAAATATATAGCGATATATCTTGCCGACATACACAATTAATTGTATTATTATGTTACTATAATCGCAGGAGTTTGCGGTATAAATAAAATTTAAATATTCAATGCCTTATATTAACAAATAACTCATTAGGTTTTGAGATATTTATGTATACATTATAAATAAATAAATATTATTTTTCCATGTGGCAACACTCTTTGTTGATTAATCATTACTATACATCCGTCAAAAGGGTGAAAAAAATATTCTATTATATTAATGTATGATAACTTTAGGATATATTATACTGATATTAAAAAGGAAATCGTTGCGGAGCTCGAATACTTCCAAGCACTTCGTTACACACACCTTTTTTACACACTTTAGGCTATTATACATGTCTTTTATTCAACTTAAAATAATTAAATGTAACACAACCACACCTTCATTAATGGTCCAAGTCGGCTAGTTAGACTTTTCAATTTTTAACTATTATTTTAAAAAGTTTGAGAATCTTGCGTATTTACTAATTAGGTGATTGACCGCCTGATTTGAATTTGTATTATTATAAGCATTCGTCATAGGATTCATGAAACAACAATAGTACGTAAACAAGATCATAACCTCAAACGGCACACACGGTCAGCAACCTGAGACATTATGACAACATAGTGTTTACAATTAGTTGTTGTTGATGCAAATACGGTCAGCGACCTTAGGCGTTATGACAACATACTTGTTATTGTTATTCTTTTGAACTTGACATTGAAAATGAATTTTGTTCTTGTTATTCTATGATGACATCATAAATTCTCTCTGTATAATAACCGAAGATTCACAAACTGTCATAATAAAAAAAAAATATATGAAAAAAATCTTACGCCCTTTTTAGTATATTTTTTTAATGATCGTATTGGAATTACATTTTGCCCTTAATTTATTTAAAGATCAACCAAAGACAAGTTGTATATTGTATATAAAATATTATATGTATATAAAATATTATATGTCTTTTAATGCATTGAAAATATTTTAAGAAAAACGATTGATATTGAATTTAATAAGAGAACTGGCATTTTTTTAAACTGTAAAAATAAATTAGTTGAATATTAATTGTTTATTTATACATATAAGAATAATGTGAATAATTCTACTACTTGAAATTATGATAAACTCAATTAATAATTATCTGGCTTTATTTAAGTGACAGTCACTACAGAGTTGTTAATTATTTTTTTAATAATAATTTATATTGTATCATGCTGCAGTTACACTAGAGCATTACGGGAGATCCTGATAATGCACCACTCGGCATTTTAATAATAAACTGAACATATTTCTATCATGATTCATTTTATGAAATATTTGGTGTTGAAGTTGCGTGTACATAGATTATTAAGATAGTATCGTATTTGAGTAATTTGATAGGGGTGGCTTTATTTTTCGGTTCAATTGGTACGAAAACGTATTGACTCATTGTTTTTCACTGTAAATAACGAGATTAGTCCCGATTTGCTCATAATAATAATAAAATAAATAATATGGCTTCTCACGTAATGATAAACGGTGGGTTTATTTGTTCAATCAATCAGTTATAATAACCGTTATAAGAGTAACGTTTACTTTTTTTATGCATTTAATTAATAAATCAAACGGAGAATTCTTTATTATAATCTCGGGTTATTTGTTCGTAAATTTTTCCACTCGACGTGTTTATTATTAAATTATCCAGAAATAGTGCATCTTTTTATGATTTTGCATTTACATATAATTGTTACTTACAAACTTCTCGGTCTAAATATTTCAAATTGAGTTTTTTTAAAGCACTCATTTCAAAATGGCCTCGTGGGCGATTAATATGGCATCCAAACCACTCGACTACCGAAATAGGAAACTTGACTTTGTTATTGAATATACTTGATTTTTCTTGTCTAAACAGCCATGGCCTCTATGAAAATATTACCTGAGTTAACACAGATGATTGTTTTGCCTAGACTTTTTTTATAAATATACACAAGACGTCAAAAAGATGAGTGCTCGTACTGTTTATCTGTCACTTGTCAATATTTCTAATAACATTACACTTAATATGGTAAAGTGCTTCATTAAAATTTGCTTGATATATTCAACGACAAATAATGAGATTGATTATCGAATATGTTGGATTACATATATGTGAAGTATGTGTATATTATGCGCATGTAGTCATTACAAACTTGTCTTGAGATTCGTTACTAACTAATGATTAAACTATAAATTCTGCTCAATTGTGATTTAAACAAATAAAGTCATTATTTTTTAATTATGAAAATTGCATTTGTTTTACATAATGTGCTGAATTTGTCACCAAAGGTTTCGTATGTGGCGCTGCTTATACCGCTCGTACTGTTTATCTGTCACTTGTCAATATTTCTAATAACATTACACTTAATATGGTAAAGTGCGTCATTAAAAGTTGCTTGATATATTCAACAATCGGATTTTAGGGACTACAGTGTTGCAGGTGGCCACAGCCCGCGTATATGTATAATATGCGCATGTAGTATTGTCGGCCATGTTCTAATGTATGAAAACAATACGCATGAATTCAGAGTAAATATGATAATCGATTGGGATTTTATTAATAATTCTAATCACAATAATCTATACCTTTAAGCTGGTTATTATTATACCGCAAACGCGTCTGATTGGTCGAAGCTGCGTTCACTGGTTTCCAGTTTCACATTCTACTGAAATCTAATATTCGTTTCTTATGTTTGTAGAGCAAATTTCATATTTTAGACATGCGAGTTATTAGTCACATCATATTATGGTACGATACCACCAATTACAACCGTTTGCGGTAAATTTTTTCGCTTTGCAATAATAGCCCAAAGTTTGAAATTTGCTCTATAAATATAAAAAGAAACGAATAGAAGATTTAATTAGGATATTAAAATGGAAATCCTGATTGCTAGAAATAGACTTAACATTCAGGTTAAAGAATGAATGTTCGATTTCGACCAATCAGACACGTTTGCGGTATAATAATACCAGCTTAAAGAATAGGAGATTTAACACACGTTGAAGAAACCGGCCCAAAGAGTAGTTTTTATTGCACATTAATATTTGCAATTTTCCTCTATAGCTTCCAATTAGTAATATATATTTTTTGTCATTTGATAAAATATTATTTCAAGGTGTTTGTTGAAAATATGTCAGGTGTGTTTTATACACTTGTTTAATTAATGTAAATGCATGCAACCTGTGGTTATTGATTTGACACGACCTTGACTTGTTGGTATTGTTTTATATTTACAGGGCACAAAGAACTCGCCATAGAGCTTTATAAGAAGGGCATCGACGAACTGGAACAAGGCATCGCCGTGGAGTGCTGGGGCGGCAGAGGAGAAGCTTGGCAACGAGCTCAAAGGTTGCACGACAAAATGCAGACCAATCTCGGCATGGCCAAAGACCGTCTTCACTTTTTAGGTAAGTACATTCATTTGCCACTCTATAGGAACAAACGTGGTATTTTAATTTCATTAATTAAGCTCGATGTTATACACAAATCATGACAATAATATTATTTCTATCAAAATTTCACCCGATTATAAAATGTCTTTGCATTATTCTAACAAATGTAATATCAAATCAAGATATTGGTTTGATCGGTTATTACGACTGGGAGATCGGGAATAATATTAATAAAATCGTGATCGATTGCCTCGATCCAAATATACTCTGATTTCCTGTATTGTAAGGAACTGATTATTAAGTCGGTGACATGTGTAACTAGTAATAGTTAAGATCACCGACATTAACAAGTTGTTGTGTCTAAATAACTAAATTTTTGTAAAAATCCTCTCAAGATGACCCTCGGGGTATATAGAAAATTATTTCATTATTTCTGAAATCTAGTAACCATTAAAAAATTTAATCCAAAGAAATATATAGTAGGCCTTTTCTATTTGGATCATATTTTGTTTTTATTAAAAATCATTTTAGTATAAATTTTTAAATTTGATAATTTTTGAAGCGTATTTATTATAAATATTTCCCATGTTAATTTTACACTAAGTCGTCCATTCTTTAATAAATTAAAATTTACAATTGAATGCTGTGCAAATAATAAAATGTATTATTTCACTATGCCGAGATCTAAGAAATAAATTCCATTAACGGAGATTTTAAATGTATAAATAATAAAAAAAAATTAGGACCCTTTCATCCCACACAAAATAAAAGTTTTAACAATTTTCCCATATTTTGTAAAAAGTCACAATCTAATATTATCGTACGCGGTTTTTTTGTATGTAAATTAAACTTAATTTTTAGCGGTTCATCCCTTTAACCCATATTATCAATTATGTAGATATTTTTAGATACACTTATGCTTTTTATAATTTTGGTTATAGAAATCCTTCATCACTGTTATATTTATTTATTTAATTAATTGATGGCGCATGATGTAGCATTTCAAAGTTTCACCAAGTAAACAAAATTCATTCGATTCACACACACTTCCATAAAACATTGAAGAAAGTATTTGGTATTGTCTGTAGATAGTTTAGAAGCCCTGAAAAAGCTCGGGTTGGATGAACACAAAGTCGAGGCTCAGTCTAAAGCTGCCGCAAAAAAAGTCAAATACAGACAAATGGCGTCCGGTAAAAATGAACTCCACGAAGAAGATGGTGAGCGCGCTCTTCAATTGCAAACCTGTACTTACTCTAAACCTGGCACTTCTACAACCAAAACTACCGGCACTTCTGTACTTATTAACAAATCTAAAGAAGGTAACAGACAAACCTCCAAATCTTGGTGAAGCTTTTAATTTTTTTTTTAATTTGTAGTTTGCATGTTGTGTTTATTATTTCCCTCTGCATTCCACAATCCTGCATTATATTTGAGTTGTGTCACATGAAAATGGAGGGTAATAAATTGATACGCAATCTGTTATTTAACATTGTTAATTCTGATTTATAAATTAATATTTTGAATTTTTATTTTCATGTTCTAGTTCGTAAAAATCCCAGAGTATTTTTTCATGTGAAAATTTCTATAGATTTTAACACATGGTCCACATTTAAAAAATTATTAATTTGATAAACTAATGTATTAAAAAGTTCTATAAAAAAATTCTACGGTCTATCTAAATCTAATATAGGGATATATTGTTTTAATGTGTGGCCCGTTAGATTATTTGGTTTGGCCACCCCTGCTCTAAATGATGGCCTATCATTTATGGATTGCCTTAAAATAGAAAAACTCTACAATTTCATGTGACACATGCACAACATTTAATAATTATCTTCACAACACAATCTAGCTTAATCTGTAATTGCAATTTTTCAATGTATTATGTTGATTTGTTAGTGTCAGGAAGAAAACTAACTCTGGCTGGTAAACGTCTTCCCGGTGCAGGCGGAGTAATGTCAAAGTCATTAACATTACCGAGATCTATGGGTCGTTCTAATTCTAATAACAGCAGCACATCTCCGGGATCCATGCCGCCTGCAGGAGGACCTTACAATATGGCGTATGGATCGAGCGGTGCTAAATACCCTTCGAAGCCTGCCGGAACACCTCCCGCTATCAAAAGACAACTATCGGTGGGTTGTTTTGAAATGATTTAATATATGTTATAAAAATGCATAAATTTAGATAGGGGCAAATGGTTCACCCATTCGTCGACCCGGTGGAAGTGCAGCAGGTGCATCGGGACGGGGCACACCTACCAGACCCCGGACTCCCAGTCAACCCGGAACAACTCTCCGCGGTGTTGATCCAAAGTTAGCTCAAGTGATATTAGACGAAATAGTCGACGGTGGACCGAAAATTCATTGGGAAGATATCGCAGGCCAAGAGGTTATTATCTACTACTATGCTTTATTCTACATCATTATATTTAAATTATATATATATTATTAGGCTGCCAAACAAGCTCTACAAGAAATGGTCGTTCTTCCCGCATTGAGACCTGAATTATTCACCGGGCTTCGAGCTCCTGCAAGAGGATTGCTGATGTTCGGACCACCGGGAAATGGCAAAACCCTTCTTGCTCGATGCGTCGCCGCTGAATGTTCGGCAACATTTTTCTCAATATCCGCCGCCACCTTGACCAGCAAATACGTGGGTGATGGAGAAAAAATGGTCAGGGCTCTTTTCCAAATTGCAAGAGAACTTCAGGTAAATAAAATGTTACAAATAACAATAAAAAATACACCGATTTCATTTAAAATTGTTTTAGCCGTCAATTATTTTTATCGACGAGGTGGATTCGTTATTAAGTGAAAGATGCAGTGGTGAACACGAAGCTTCTCGTAGATTGAAAACTGAATTCTTGGTTGAATTTGACGGACTTCCTAGCAACGGAGCAGACAGAGTCATTGTTATGGCTGCCACAAACAGGCCCCAAGAACTGGACGAAGCTGCTTTAAGGTCAGTATTCTTATTTATTATAAATTAAGAATCTTATTAAGCATTTATAAATTATAGGCGATTCCCAAAACGTGTATATGTTGCCCTGCCCGACATCGATACTCGCGCTGCTCTTTTACGGAGACTACTCGAGAAACACAATGCGCCCCTCGCCGCATCAGACCTCATGAAACTTGCTCAACTTACAGACGGCTATTCAGGCAGTGATTTAACTGCACTCGCTAAAGATGCTGCTTTAGGACCAATAAGAGGTAAAAATACACTTTTACTTACACAAATGTTACAAACCTTCGAACTGAATGTGTATATTTAGGGCTACCGAGAGTTGTTACACGATTGAATGTGAGACTTGAGCGCTGTGGTCGCAGTATGCGAAGTATGGTAATCAGGATATATTATATCCATTTTAAGCATTACACCACTCTAATATACATATTTACACTACAATCACAATGAAAAATATATCACCTATTCCCATATACCTACTCTATACTATTATTACATATTTACATGCATAACTATCATATTTACATTTGTATTAAATTAATACCATCAAAATATCTAATAAAACTCTATTAACAGTCATTTTTTAAATGATTTTTGTACAAATTGTAATAAATTGTTGTTGTAGAAACAATATATTTTTTTATTGATGAAATATTTTGACTGCGTAAACCAAGTTTTATTAGATATTTTGGTGGTATTAATTGAATATAAATATAATAGTTATGCGTATAAAAATGTAATTATTGTGTAGAGTAGATATTTAAGACTAGGTGATATTTATTTCATGAAGATCGTAGTGTAAATAGGTTGTATATAGTGTAATGCTTAAAAAGTATATCATTTAGCCGAATTCCCATACAATGAGCGCTGTTCAAACGACCACGGCTCATAGCAGTCGGGAGTAATTCTGTATCCGGCCTGTATTATCGATACGGCCTTAGTTTATATCAATAACAAGAAATCCTTAATATATTTGAAGTTCAATTAATAAATTATTTATTTGATATTTTTATAGAATTAGACACGGAGCAAGTGAAGTCGATGCATTTGTCAGCCTTTCGAAATATCACCGTGGACGACTTCATGGAGGCGCTCAAGAGGATAAGACGTTCGGTGTCGCCGCAGAGTTTGGTCGCGTATGAAAAATGGTCGATGGAATACGGAGACGTTAGCACTTAAGATGACGACACACAGATTTATTTCTACATACAAAATTCCACGGACAATGCCGAAGCAACAATACTCACTTGTTGCATTGCGCTCTCCGTTAACGCACTGAAGTCTACATTTCGCATATCACCGAGTGATATTCAAACATCTTCAGGGTTTTACAAGCTTTTTGTTAAGTTTATTTATATATTTTGTTTTTTTTTCTTAATAAACGTAATTGTGATTATGATAAATCGCAAGCCTATGTGAGTGAGTATAATAATTTGCATTTCGTTCAGTTAAGTCGGACTGATATATAATATTTTTTTAATTACCTCCTACGCAATCTTGTCTTGAAATTGCTGTGATAAATATTAAATTTTACCAACACTTTTTTGCACACTGAGTTCGAAAGCACACACCTGTTTATTTACTGTTTTAATTTTAAAATATTTTATAAGGTGTGTTAATTTTAGCAAATGCTGGTCGTTTGATTTGATTAGTTCGACCGACTCATTTTTATAGTACAAAAAGGACAGTCGAAAATTAATAGTGTACTTATATTTTATGGAATGTTATGTTTGTTTGGTAGTTTACGATAAATCAGAGACGGATCGGGTGTAATTTATCCGAAACATTTTTTTTTAAATTAACTCCTAGTGTATTTAAAAAAAAAGAAAACGATTTTATTCAGTAGTAGTCGGTGAATAAATTTATTTATTAAACTAACCATCCGTTTCTTTGTAATAATAATAATGTGTAGATTAGAGTTTGAAAATGTTTAGCGTATAACATATTTATTTATTTTTTGAAACATTCAACATTTTAAATAGTTTATTTGTAAGGATGACTTTTTGTGATAGACCATTTGACCCCGTTTGTTTTTTTTTTTTGTTTTAAGTTATTTAAAATGAAAATGCTTGTGGCTTTAAAATGTAAAAAGACAAGAATTGTTTATTTTTATACTATCAACGTTTTTGATTTACATTAAATATGAAAACATACGATTGTCATAATTATATTCTTACGCTTTTGCACCATTGATAATACTCGTGTAATAAGAAATACTGTAATTAGGTTTTATGTGCAAATATATACATACATATAATATTTAAGAGTTTTTTCAAATATTTTTTTTATTTAGTTTTAATCGAATTCTCTTGAAATAATAAATAAATATACAATTCATGTTCACCTGAAACCATCGATATTAGAAGGCCGGTCAAATGGATGATAAATATCAAGATGGAGGACCAAGGAGATGAGTTTGACAGAGACAATACTCAGACTCGTCTACTTGGTACGCTATCTTGATACATAATACCCAAAAAAAAGGAATTCACACTCTTTCTTATTGTTTATAGAGTTAATTAATGTCAAACTTAAGACATGAGGCAAACTAACATACCGCAAATGGTTGTGATTGGTGATATTGTAAAATAATATGATTGATATCTTGCCTCCGAGTCTATTTAAAGTTTGACATTTGCTCTACGAATTTAAAAGTTGAACAAACTATGATCATTTTCTTACCGTGGTTGTTTTTTCTGGAAGACTTTAACAAACAATCAATATTTTATCTTAAAAAATCCCCTACTTTATTGATTGCGCCCCATCTTGGTTATGTGACGTTTAGATCACGAGCAGAAATAGTGACGAAACTGATCTAAGCCTCACATAAGATGATAAAAATACAAATTCAAGGTTTTACATTATCTAAAATCCATTCGAGATGATATCATATGTAACATTTGTGAAAATAGAGGGCTTATCGCAATTTTTACTTCCTCTCGACAATATTCCAACGATAAATGTCCGCATGTAGTTTTCGTACCATTTCAACTATAAAATAACAATATTAATACACTTTCAATGGTTGGATTTTAAATAAAATAATGAATTACCCTCATGGCTGGACCTCTTGAATCTCCCGGGACTCCAGCACAAAACTGGTCATCGCTGAACGTAAAATCGGGATACCTTTTTTCGCATTCTTTTCGGGAAATATAGCTGAGATCTGTACGCTGAAGAATTTTAGACCATCTCTCATTTCTACCCGTTCTTCCTCATCCGACAAATTGGTAATCGATCAAAATACATATTAAAATGCGGCAAGCATTGATTGGCCGAGTCCAATCTGGAATTATGTGAAAATATTTAGATTTAATTGTATATTTATCAGAAAATATTCAAATGTATGGAATGGTACATTAAATACAATCATTGATATAAACATACATTTAATTATATGGATTTGTAGTGGAAAGGTCTACCCTAACCTACCTGATGAGCTATCAAAATTACTTAACTGATTACATGCTTCTCGAACAAATGGCAGGTTGGGTTGCACCTGGGTGAACTCTTTTCCACAAATTCTGCCACTTATAGGACTTATTTAGGAGTGACCTTATATAGCAACACTTATATTATGTCTTCATACACTTTATTTTTTTATATACATTCTATTAATACATTTTATACAAACATTTTTTTAATTATAGTATTATTTATTTTTATATATATATGTACATTTCATTTTTGTTTACCTTTTTTATTACCATTGTTTTGTCTATAAAAAAGCTCTTCTGAGCGTTTATATGGAAATAAATAAGATATCGTATGAGTGACTAAATGCGTGATTATTTCAAGTGGATCAAGTGGCCAAAATCATGAGTTACGTGGCAAACATTATACTGTAAACATGTCTCTTCATATCTTCAGTTATATTTCACAGTAAAATGGGTAAATGCATTGTTACTACATGTCATATGGACTCAAAACATACACTCAAATACATCTAGGCTCACTTTTTACCAAACACTACTTCTTTAACATGTTTAAAATATTATTAAGTATTGTCACAACCACTCTCAGTGGTCACTATAAATGTGTTGAGTGAGGGAGACACACTTATGCCTTTATCGAATACGAGAGAAGAGTGCAATAATACACGGGTTTACACGAATTATTTATATGCAATGCGATATCTAATGTTTATATCTATGGTTAATAACCAGTGTTCGGAAAAGTGGGTGCACTGGACACTGTGCGGGTTATTTAACAAGGATATTTTTCAACCTTTAGACTTTACCTTATCCAAATACCAATCGTTGATAATCAATATTCAATCGTCCAATAAATGTTTGGATATAAGTTATTTTATACATTAATTACTCAATCATAGAAGAGTTAAATCATTCAGTATAAAGGTGCTTGCATGATATTTTTATATTCATTATAGATATTTTAATTATTGCGAATATTTAAAAAGGACTTACCGTATCTCAAAAATATACAAAAAATACTTTTTATAAATTATTTTTAATAACAAATTAATGTGAAAACCTTATTTCCTCCCACTATTAATAATAAGCCGCTGTCATTCTATATTTATCTCTTAATAACTATAGCTTTAGATTAAAGGACACTTAATCTGTATAAAAAAATCTCCTAGTAAACAAAATATGTTAGACTTATTGCCTATATTAAGGCGCATCGGGTAATTTCAAACAAAAACAGTTTAAAAGGCTTTAAAAATTTGGAAATATAGTTAGTAGGAAAATGTTTATATAATATTAATACATTAATTATTTAATTTGAAAATTCTTTTTAACTAGTTTTCTCCAGGCAATTATTTCAGCCTTAATTTAGATAAAGTTATTAAAATCATTTTTTTGTATAAAAACCATTACTAATTATTTATAATTAAAGTAAATAGTACAAACGTATATTTTTTTGTATTAACTGTTCATTATGCGAGTAGAAATGTGGTCGACGACATTGAAAATTATTATTTTGTCTTCGATTCCAAATATAATATCTCTGTCGATTTGAAGAGTGATGGTATTGAATTAATATTTTATATTAGAAACTCAAGCTAATATAAAAATAAATAATTTAAAGATCCAGCCTGGCTCCTGTTGGATCAGAAAGATGATAATTTAATGTGTGGAAGAAGACAAAGAAACAGAATTATCGGTTGATTTGATGCAGAACCAAGGCAAATACCATGGATGGTTAAAATACTTATATTTACATTATACAAGGTTTCTTTAAATATTATATCAATACAAAATAATATATATTATTTGGATGCGGTGGATCTTTAATAAGCAATCATTATATTCTTACAGCTGCGCATTGCATAATTAAAAAGAGAATGTATGATTTCTCATATAAATAATTATTTTTAGTCCCCTCATAAATAAGAGAATTTGGTTATTATTATTGTAGTGCTTGTGTTAATTTTTAATAATAAGACGCAATTCATATTAGAGATGTGCCAAAGTCAAACGAATATTACAGTATCATGTATTTTAGTTATCATGCCAAAATAATGTACCACGGCATTTTTGTCTATTTTTTAAATCTATTATTATATTGTCTAAAAATTTAATAAATCAATCCAGGGGGGTTAAATATAAGAAATTATTGTTATACAATTCCAATAATACAACACATATTATTTTTTATCTAAAAGCATTCAATTTTATACAATTTCGGCTCTGATTGGTCACACCACAATATTATATTAATATATTTTGTTACGATATCCAACAATCACACTGTAAAAAAGAGATGTATATTTATATGAGGAAAATATCGTCCGTATTCAATATGAGTGTACAAAAATACTACCAAGCTTTATTCGTATACGCACCTATAGCACGACTCAAATAAATAACTATAGATTTTTTTTCATATAAAGTGTAAAATTTTGGAAAAACATATGTTCGTTTCCACCAAATTGCACTCTATGCGGAAACGGGACGAATTCATATACCTAAATATCAACACCACCGATATTAGAAGGCCGAACAAGTGGATGATGAATATCAAGAATACGGCTGTAAGTGTCAGCATTCCGAAATGCCGCGAATGGCGCTGATTGGTCATACCGCAGAATTATAGACGATATCATCAATCATCAAGTGGTATTTTTGTCAATTAAACGAACGACGTTTAAAGAACATTATAAATAATGCATATACATACTCTTAATTATTGCAACTGTATTGATTGCAAGAAATGACAGCGGCTTATTACTATTTGTATAAAATAAACTTGGCTTCCACCAAAATGTGAAATTATTTAAAAAAAATAATAATTAGGGGCTAAATAAATTAAATGTAATTAGTTTTTAAGATATTTCTGAAGTTCAAATTTTGATTTATCCGTTACCAACGATAAGAATGCCAGACATATTATCAAGATGGCGCACCAAGCAGATGAGTTTAACAGAAGCAACACTCACAGTCATATTCAGTAAAATGCATAAATGAGAGCTGTCACTCTTACTTGATTAAATCAACTGTCAAAATGGCGAATTCCAGCTGTCACTGTCAGTCTGACAGCTGGATTACTTTGGTTTGACAGCTGTCACTATCAAATTTAATTATTACAGCTGATATTATACAGCATTTTGACAGATGATTTAATCAAGTAAAAGTGGAAGCCATCATGTATACATTTTACTGAATACGAATGTAGTGTTTTTCAATCTCGTCTGCTTGGTCCGTCTTCTTTATATTATCATCCTTCTAATATCGGTGGGGTCCACACATGTCCCGTCGAAGTTCCAACGAATTATACGCTTTTTGATAAATAATATTCTTTCAAGAGGGTAGACACTTTGATGTATAGAGTGACAGCTATCATGTATGCGTGTTACTGAATACGACTGTCAGACTCGTCTGCTTGGTCCGCCATCTTGATTTTAATACATCCAGTTGTCTGGCATTCATATTCGCGACGCGTGGTTAGTTCGCCTCTACGCGCGTCCCGAGTTTGACATTTGTTTTACATATTATATAAGTTTTAATTCGAATAATTGATGTGCATTTTGAATAATTAGGGCGAAATTATAATAATTGCATTAGAAGCGTTCATTGTGAGTGAACAACAAACATGTCGGCGTTGAATTATTCCGTTATCATTTTGCTGTGTATTAATTATTATTATGCACTCGCCGACGGTAAATATGTTCAAATATCATTGCTATAAATCACACAATAATTTCATTTAATTAAATTTAAAGACGTGCTCGATCACAAGGCCTGGACGCAATTGGGACAAAAACCAGACAATATGCAATGCGGGAAGATAAAAACAAACGATACAATCCAAGGTGGTGAATTCCCCTGGATGACAAAACTGATCAAACTTTATAAAGAAGGATGTGAGATTATCGATTTGTATTTTATACATTGCAATATTATTAATAGCTTGTTAATTTTAGACACAAACTATCTGATATACTACTGCGCCGGATCGCTGATTAGTGATCAGTTTGTTGTCACTTCGGCGTCTTGTCTTCGTTATGTCAATTTGTAAGTAAATCAACTTTTATCTATAGAAGCGCCATGCAATATCACGTCGTACATTCGAATATGCCCGGGCACTAATACATGTTTCACATTTCTTGTGATAAGAGGCCAGTTATCAAACCCAGATATACTTAGTCGCATCAGTTTGTTTGTTCCCGAGAATTATACGCGCTGTCGCTCTCACTACTTGTTTGCAACCCCTAGGACTCATACTAACATATATACTGATAAAATGATATATTTACCATGTCCTACTGTGAATTCATGAGAAGTATGAAAGAATTGTTATATATTTAAGTTACTTTTATCTTGTATCTTCTATAATTCTGGCAAATGTCCATCATTGCTGAACCATATTTGGTTTTTCCTGTGGCAAGGTGATATTTATTTATTTATTATTTATTAGAGGTATTTATTTTTATATTATTTATCTATATATATATATATATATATATATATATATATATATATATATATATATATATATATATATATATATATATATATATAATATTATTTAATATACATATTCTAAACCCACACATACGAGGGTTGCGGCCACATGAAAATTGTAGTCCCTAAAATCCGACATGTTCGATAATCCGACAAGATTTTTCTTACAAAAACATCCCCAATGATCATGTAAATTATTTACATCGTGACATATTATTTGGCGTTGAATATATCGAGCAACTTTAAATGACGAACTTTTTATATCTACAGAAGTGTAATGCGTATTTTTTTCATATATTAAATACATGGCCAGCACTACTACATGCGCATACTATACATATACACTCACACATACGAGGGCTGCAGCCACATAAAAAATTTAGTCCCTAAAATCTGACACGTTCGATAATCCGACAAAATTTTTCTTACAAAAACATCCGCAATGATCATGTAAATAATTTACATGGTGACATATTATTTGTCATTGAATATATCGAGCAACTTATAATGTCACACTGTTTCATATTAAGTGTAATGTTATTTGAAAGATCGACAAGTGACAGATAAACAGTATGAGCCGTAGAAGCAGCGCCCCAAGCGGCTGACACACGTAACCGTGAATAATTCATAATTGTCTCCCATATTTATGACGTCTTAATTAAAGTATTATTGGCATATCTAAATATGCAGGGTGGACTTAAACTGAAAATATTTAAGGGGTGGTTAAAAAAATATTACAAAATAATTAAACATCAATGTTTAGCCTAATCAACTTTTTGCTGAACTGAGATATTTGGCAAAATGCTGTATAAATTAAAGATACAAATAAAAAAGAGATTGGCAAGATTTGAAAATTAATATATTTGGAACAGGATCGGATTTTGAAAAAAATAATAATATGTATAAAATTTAAAAACGATCACACGATCTAATTATTGGCCGGATTTGGAATAGAGAATGTTTGTTAATAAAATATTACTTTTAATCATAGATATAAACATAAGATGAGTGGCTAAATGCGTGTTTAGTTCAAGTGGATCAAGTGGCCAAAAACATGAGTTACCTGTCAAACATTATACTGTAAACATCTCTCTTCATATCTTCGGTTATATTTCACAGTAAAATGTGTAAATGCATTGTTACTACATGTCATATGGACTCAAACATACACTCAAATACATCTAGGTGAAGTTTTTACCCAAGACTACTTCTTTAAGATGCGAAAGTATTGTCATAACCACCCTCAGTGGTCACTAGAAATGTGTTGAGTGAGGGAGACACACTTATGCCTTTATCGAATAGGAGAGAAGAGTGCAACAATACACGAATTATTTATATGCAATGCGATATCTAATGTTTATTTATGTTGTTTAATAGTATTGATTGAAATATTTCAGACACCACGTTCAATTGGGAGCTTTCGGATTGGATCGAAGATTATCTGTGGGATTGCTGCAAAGATTCTACCAAAGAGATCCGAATAAAGACTTCTATCCTGATGAAATCATGGCTCATCCAGGATTTATTCTGAACCCTCCCGGAAACGATTTCGGACTGATAAAGCTATTGGGGAAAGTTAAGTTTAATGGTGAGTTAAAGAAACAAGGCTACAGAATAGTGGAATAATCCATAGCTTGAGGGGCGTATGCATTAAAATAGTGTGTTAGTGAGTCGTCAGTGTACGAATAGACTTATATGAGTTTTTTTATTATTATTATTAAGAGAAAACAGTCGTCTGGAATACCAGAGAACCTACATTTCTGATGGAGCTTTTTTGAGAGGGTTTTTTAGACACAACAACGTGTTAATTGTCTGTCGGTGATCTTAACTATTACTAGTTACACAGGTCACCGATTTAATAATCAGTATTTACCTTACAATACAGGAAATCAGAGTAAACCTGGATCAAGACGACCGATCGGGATTTTATTAATATTATCTCCCGGTCGTAATAACCGATCAAATCAATTAAACAATTCTTGACTTGAGTGGGATTTGAACCCATGTTAAACGTCTGTGCACAAACAACCACTACAATTGCAAGTTTCTTATTTGCTTTTGCGATGGACTCAAATAGAAAAACGTAGCTACAACGCAAAGTAAACGAACGATACATCTATAAGTGAAATGTGTTAGTGAGTCGTGTGTGTACGAATAGATTAGAGCTTGGTAGTATTGGTGTACACGCATACGCAGCGCACGCACACACTATATGGCGCTAAATTAATTATCTTTACACCAAAATATTTAATAATATACATGGTGGACTTAAAATATTTTATGGGATATTAAATCTAGTGATATTCCTTTGGTTGTCAAAAACGGTTTTTTTTTTTTTAAATAAAAAATAAGGACCGTATTCAATATAATAGTGTAATGATTAAATACTACTAAGCTCTAATCTATTCGTATACGCACGACTCACTCACACTATTATATTTAATACGACCCTAAGCATCCTTAATATTCGTATAATTAAAAACAGTATGAATAAAATATGATTGTGAATAAATGAGAGCGTGCGGTGCGTATGCGAGTACAACAATCTTACCAAGATCTTGTCTATTTGTACACATACGACTCACTAACACACTCTCATTACACTATAATACTTATACGGCCGTTAACGCGCAATTCATTTATAGATATATTGTTCGTTTACTTTACGTTTTACACTTTTAATGATTAATGGTTTGATTATATGCGACACATTGAGACCTACACGAGTGCTATAGGAAGGAGCATAGAACAGCCAATAAAAAGCTGGCGATTGTAGTGGTTATTTGTGCACAGACGCTTAAATCATAATAGTAGGGGAAAAGTAAGAGAACTGCACGGAAAAAACAATAATTAATATAAAAATGGGCTTATTCTTGCAATTAAAACCACACAGTGGGTATTTTAAGGGATCCTCCCAAATATAAGTACCTACACTTTATCTTCGTAGAGAAAATATCAAACTTTAAACAAGATCAGCTGTGATTGGTGATATCTAAACGTAGGGGCGGAAATGCAAAAACCGGTTTCAATTGTTAGCTGATGTTGACACGTATAAGCAAATTGATTAATTAATTAATTAAAAGCTGTATTCAATACACATACTAGTGTAATGAGAGTGTGTGCGTGCGGTGCGTATGCATATGCACCAATACTACCAAGCTAATCTATTCGTACACACATGACTTAATAAGCGGTAATTAATTTGATTATATATGTAAATTATTACAAAGAGTTATATATTTCATCCAGTAAATTTATAAATAGTAAAAAATTGGAAATTTTTCCTCGAACCGTTTTTATTTTTCAGATAATATATTTCCAATATGTCTACCAAGACAAGATGCCTCAGAGTCGGCATCCAACTTTACTGTAGCCGGATGGGGTTTTACTAACAGTTCCAAAATAACTCTAAAACTGACAAAGGCAACCATCACCAGTCTTTCAAAGGAACGGTGTAAATCAAATTATCCATCCGGGACATCGGACGGTGAGATCATCTGTGCCGGAGACTCCGATGATGGTGTCTGTTATAGAGATTTAGGGGGACCTCTCATGAGAGTATGTTTCAATAGTATTACAAATTACAACTATAACACTTACAAATTAATATCAACAGATTGAAACATTCAACAATGACTCGTATTATTTTCTACACGGAATTGGCAAAAAAATCGACGATGAAAATTGCCCAAGTATATTCACAAGTATGTACAAATTTCTAATATACGTATTGGACAATGTGAACAATCAATTTGGACCGAGAGACGGCTTAACTTATTAAAATATACTGTGAACTGTTAAAAAATAATAAACAAATATAATAATAAACATTGTAATCTTTTGTTTTATTTATGTTTGCACGAATACCTCAATCAAATATTTTCCACAGTCATGTGTTCATCGAAGGCTTTTATAATTTTATGCATTGTATTGAATATATTTTCATGTGAAAATATCACCGATGATGGTAATCAATATATCAATAACAAATAAATGTCATTGTTTTAATAAAAAAATGTAATTTATTAAATCCCCGTTGGTTTTTATTGGGACAAGAGAATGACAATTTAAATTGTGGTAAAAGTCTTACTTCCAGTAATCGAATTACTGGAGGACTCAAAGTTTCCAAGCGGGAATTTCCATGAATGGTTGGAAAAGGATCACAATGTCAATAATTATTCAATCATATAATATAAGTTTTATTCAATATCTTATAATTATATTTGTTTTTAGATCAGAACTACCTTAAGTGGAATTGTGGGGGATCATTAATAAATAATCGTTACATTCTCACTGCTGCTGCACATTGTGTAAAAGGATTAAGAATGTATCACTAAACGGCTAAAAGATATAAGAAATTGTATTCAATATTTACAATATACGCTTACAGGAATTACATTTCAGTGGGAAATACGATTTTGAATAAAAAGTTCATCGGTGGAATCTCCACAAATGTGTGACAATGATTACTATGTGAAAAATGTTATTATCCATCCGCAGTTCACGGAAGATCCCAATAAATATGAGCTCTCTCTACTGAAAACCGTTCTCAATATCATATTTAATGGTGTGCGGTAAATCTTTAAAGAAGAACAATGAATATTCTTGAAATTACTTTGATATTACAGATATAATTTACCCTATTTGCTTACCGCGTCAAGATATATTTAAAAATCTTAACTTTGACAATTCGTTCACATCCAGCGGTTGGGGACTTTCCGGAACTCATCCCAATATGATTTATAATGAAAACTTGTTAAAATCTGATATTTTCCCGTCGGATATGAAACTGTGTGAGTTTCAAATAAACAATCAGGCCAAAAAAGATGGAAAATTATGCGCGTTGGGGAATAAAAATCACCGAATTCGCTCCGGAGACTCCGGCGGACCGCTTTTTAAGGTTTGGATTTGATTTACACATACAATATATTATTATTAATGATATTTTTATGTTTCAGGAGAGTGAATACAATGGTGTTAATTATTATTTCGTTTATGGAATAGTAAATCAATGCTCATCAATGGGTGTGTATGAAAATATGTACACCCACCTTCAGTTTATATTGGAATCCATTGAAAATTATGGAAATTAATAAAAATCGTACTGGTGTATATTTGTTTTACCATCCATTAAAAAAAAAATATATATTACAAGTTTGGGCCACAATTTTGGAATCAGCTGCTTCTGTAAAGTACTCGGTAGTGACTGTCGCTTGTATTGTGTTTATTAAATACGTAATTAATATTTTATATATTAAAATATTTTCGATTAGTTCAAGTCCATTCTTTATATTCCCATATTATTTATACATAATAATAATCTCCATTTTGACCAAATTAAGAAGAATTATCGATTTTTAGAACATTTTTATTAAGTAAGTTAAAATTGTAAGCATTTCTATAAGCATCGGTGGTTCAGTGGTAGAATGCTCGCCTGCCACGCGGGCGGCCCGGGTTCGATTCCCGGCCGATGCAAGCTTTTTTTTATATTTTTTTTCCCTTCAATTAATACAAAATCACATATAATTGGCTATGCTTTAAATATTTTTGAGACTATTCACGCTTACAGCTCTACCAAACATTCGTATTATGTATATTACATAAGTGTGGAAAATTAAAGCTTTTATCGCAATAATATTTAACAATATAATAATAGCCATATTTATCTTCAAAGGACTATAGAAATAATAAAAAAGAAGGCAGTATGTATTGCAGAATATTGCGGCTTACTTCAATAACTTTTGTACAATAAAAAAGTTCATTGATCTGATATAATAATTCGACATATTATTTTACATACAAAAATGAAATAATTATGTCATATTAAAAGTGTAATAATGCATTTTCAAAGCCTATTAAATCTTTTTAAAAAGTATTGCCATTGAATGCTAAAATATACATATAAATAAAAAGCAGAAGAAGAAGCCGAAGAGTCTATCAGCAAGTCAGCCAAAGAGATCGACCGAGTTAATGTCGATTGGTTTGCAAAACACTTTGTTTAGTGTATGTTTTTTCTTACCTTTTTGACAGCTAGGTTTTCCTTTTTCAATTTTTTTCCCAATTGTTTTACAATTACATATATGGTCAATCACAATAGCTAGAATGCATACATACCTTTTTATATTGGAAATAATAATTGTTGTGAAGTAAATAAATAATCAACAAAAGTTCCAAAAATAACTGACAAGATCCCATACTCCTTTTTTTGCTTATGGTTTGTAGGGCAAATGTCAAGCTCAATAATTAATTAGCACCATTTGATTTGTTCTCTCTACATTTTTACAATTGTGATTTATTTACACTCACAGTGATGATCGAACTTACCACAAACGGCTGTTATAGGTTTATACCAATCATGGCCGTTGATGAGTAATCTAGGCATGTATTATTATGTATTTATTTCAGATGTTTATAAAAATATCATAAATCCTGATCGTCCTCGGACACAAGGCCGCTTAATATTTTAATATTGTTTAACTCGATTCATTTTATAGACCTTATCATGTTTGATGTGAGAGATAAAATTAGAATCGGTAACAGATTTATTTTTTTTTTATCAAGTCAGTCAAATATAAAAAGAAATCTTTACGACTTCAAATCAAACAATATGTCATATTTCAAAAAGACAAATAATTTTTACAAAAAAAATATAATTATTATTATTGTTCTTAGACATATTATGTATTACAAGTGGCACATAAATCAAATTAATACAACTTCGAAAAGCAAATATACAAAGAAATTATTCTAAATACTCACTGATGTATAACATCAAACTTAGATGGATTATATTTTATTCAAAATATTAGATATTTACACATACATATAAAATGAAATGATTTGATTGAAATTAATACGTTACAGGGGATACTGATTTGACTATACAATATTCATTTGTAATTGGAATAAAAACACTCACCTTGAATATGTGTATATTATTTTTACATTTATAACGATAGAAGAAAAACTAAATTAATAAAGCTTGATATTATTATTACATAGATTTTTTAAACGGGTGATTTTTCAGTGGAGCGTTGATGTTGCAGTGATTTCAGCTCGGCCGTTGTCGTGGATAACTTTGTGCTCAACTTCTCGTTGTGTTCCCTCAAGTGACGAATGAGATCAGCCTAGTTAAAATAAAATTTTGTATATTTTCAGCATAGATATTAAAAAAAATATTTATAATAGGGTAAATGTGCCAGTGCTCGGCCGCTTAAGCACATTATAACATAGAACAACATTATAAATTAGTCAAATGCTTAAATATTTTATGAGTCACCGGATGGATTATATAAATTTTTAATTAATATCCCACAGAAATCATAAAAAAATTAAAACCAAAATTTCACTCTGTTCCGGTAGTAATTTTTTTATGATAGATAAATTACCAATGAACAATAATAAAAAGGTGTTTCTTATTTCCCTAAAGTGCTACTCTTTAACCAAAAATATTAAAGATGGATGGCCATAAAATACTTTCTTAAGGTTTTGTTAATTAATTCACTAACAAAGCCGTTAAACAATCTTGTTTGATAATAGTTCTATCAGCGATTAATGGCCACATGCAGTTTGATAGTTAAAATTTTATTATTATTTAATTTTGATCACAGGGCTGTATTCAATATAATAGTGTAATAAGAGTGAGTCATGCTAGATGGTGTGTGTATGAATAGACTAGAGCTTTGTATATAAATAAGGCCCACTATTGGTATATTTACCCAATACATATTTGTAAAACAGGTGTAAACATTTTAAATTCATCCTTTTTCAATTTATTATATTTGACTGTTCTAGATGTTTATTCACTTACTTGTCTTGCGAGTAAATCAGCTGTTTGAGTCAAAAGGGCCGGAGGTTGTTGCTGTCCACCGACTACTCCCACGGTGGCTGCACCAACTAAATGATCTCTCTGAACATCGGGACGGTGCTGAGCTTTGTTAAATCCGGTGACTTTTACTAAACAACAATAACATTAAGAATTATTGAAACGTGATAACACACATCAGTGAATCATAACAAACATGTCAAAGGGTAAATAAGATAGAAGTGACTAATTGCACATGTAAAAATGCATAACGATCGAGACAAATGCAAACTCACTTATGTACTGTCCGTGGATAACAGACAACATAAAAGTTTCCACCCATAGGAATACTGTAATGTAGGAGATTGGCTTCGATATGCCTTCTTTGATGCACTGCTTTGTGAAGTCTTCGGAGAAATAATGTTGCAATAGTGTTTGCACCAGTAGCAAAAAGGCATTCCACAAAGACACCAAGTAAATCGGAGCGCGGTGAAGAGTGTAGGTTTTCTGGTAGAATTCCAAATATCCGCTAACTCTCAAACTATGATGGGTCTTTTTTAAGATGTAATCCACCAACTGCAAATAATAAAAAAGACAAATAGACCAGTATAATAATAATTCAAATTTTCATGCAATCAATACATTTCTACGAATAAAACTGAATACATTGTTTAAAATCTATTTCGGTTGAGACTCCCGGTGTTAGAGCATTTTAGGTGGAGTCAGAATCAGAGTCGTCGCAAAAATGAACGACTCCAGCTTTTTTTTTAAATTGAAATTGATACATATTTTTTTGCAAAGTTGGTAAATATTGGAGTCGGAATGGAGTTTTGTTATTGGTAAATATCGGAGTCGGAATGGAGTATTGTTGTTGTTAAATTTCAGAAACGGAGTCGTCTTTTTCCTCAGTCCTGGTTCTTTCTTATGAATATGTTTAGATCAAAATTTACATCCTAATTTTTAAAGAACGATATTAAAAATAGCGCAATGGATAATTTCAAGTACAAATAAATCTGGGATTTTTATTAAAGTTAAGGGACACTTTTCTACATCATCTATACAAAAGCAGCAATTTAGGATTATAGTAAATTAAATCATGCAAAAGGCATTCAATAATTCCATGATTTAAAAGGTAAATTTGTTCTCGGTGCATTATGTAAGTAAACCGATGATATAAATAGTATTTTTGTTCAAACAGTATTTGTAATCTATTTTGAGAATATATTAGGGATATTTTACAATGTTAAAAACTTTTAGCGATAATGTAATCTGTACATGCATAAACATTGGCTTATCTAATTTCATTTTGGTCCATATATGAAAACTGATAGCGTCATTATCTACCGTCCGAATTTTAAGTGAATGCCCTGACATTGGTCACATATGTTTGTTTAATAATATTACCAAGGTGAAGAACCAGAATGCGGTGTGCAGATATATCATAACAAAGTAAGCGAAGCATCTGTGCTCGTCGTCCGGTTCTTTGATGGCCAGTACGATGCCGACTATGGATATGGCAGTGGATATAATTGTGTGGAACAGCGACCAAGGGATTGTTTTCAGCGGCACAAAGTGATGGGGCTGCATATTCTGACCGACCAATTGACCATCCTCCTCGTTCGAAGCGTTGAAAAATGTGGCACCCTGGAAGCATTACAATAATTCATTTACACCGAGGAAACATCACTGTAACCGCTAAGCATTGTTGAATCATCAACCTAGATAATATTATAATAAAACATACAGTAGAGCCTCCATATTCCTTAAATTCATACTTTATAATTTAAGAGGGATTTTAAACAATATTGAGGTAAGTATCCTTAGCTCAAAATAAACTTATTACAATGTGTTAACTATTCATTTAGGTCAAGAGGCCAATGATATGAAATTGTTTTTGTTGAAAGTCAATTAATAGAAATTATAAAAGGTTATCGTTAGGTAAATTTGATAATAGTCTATTGAAAGTTGTTTGTTAGGATAAATAGTAAACAATGTTATTTACGGTGGCTTGGCCAGGTGTTGTGAAGTTCTTATTGATGCTGACCATGTTGAATTAGTCCAAGAATCACATTTCAATTCAACTAATGTATAATACACCGAACTATTCCGGCGATAGTCAAACAATAAACAAAGAAAAGTAAGGATTTATATCAACAACACGAACACCGCAAAGCTCAAATGGCGACTGACAACTTTTTATTCTTGTTGCCGCAAGTAAGACGGCAAACTACAGTGTGATTACAAAATGACGCATTCATTTTAAAGATTCTCATTTTATTTAAATAATTATACTGGCTGGATTGTTTTATTATATTTACACAAAACATTATATGATATATATCTACACTTATCATACATCAATTATTTACATTTTACCTCTTATTTTATTAATATTATTGGCGGAAATAAATATGATTGTTTATGGTGAACCAAGCTTTTAAATTAGGCAATTAATTTTTTTTTTTTTTATATATCTATGGTTATTACAAAGTGTGTTTTGTTCTTAGTTGAGCCTGAACTGGACAAAAAAATACTTTTTCCGCATATAGCTTGGGATTCCCAGGCGTGGGTCGCCGTAAACGTAAACTTCGATCGATTTTCTGTTAATTAGTGCCTCGCCCGAGGCTCAGACGAGGCATTAACTAACAAAAAACCGATCAAAAGTCTAGGTAAGCAACTCTACTATCGTATTTACGGTGTAAGTTTACAGTGACGCACTACTGAGAATCCATTACTTATGACTGTCACGTTCTAGAAAAAACATGTAACAAAATAAATATGTACTTTCCAATAAGTTTGACAGAGAAGAAATTATAAACATATAGGTGCATCCCTCTCACTCATCACATCTTGAGAGGATTGCATCAATATGCAAGAACGGAATGCAATTATACAGAAGTGTGGTTGTCTTTTGTTTGTAATAAGGTTATCTCTGCCACACTTATTGGAAAGTATATATTTTGTCACATGTTTTTTAGAACGGGACAGAGTCATTCGCGGAAAGAGTACATTCTTTTTCGTCAAATTCCTGCTCAACTATGGTCTTGTTCAAATTAATCTAATCTGATTTAGTGCGAAGAGAGCATAATTTGTTTCGATGGAACGTATAAAAATGATATAGCTACATCTTGTTTCATGAATGTGTAGAGTAAATGTCAAATTTTAGACACGCACGCGTGCATAGTAACTTATTTGTATCGTAACATAATATGATATGAGTGGCGTTCAGTATCAAAGGCTCCCAAAAACAAATTTTCAAATATTAGGACTTTAAATCAGTTAAAATATATATTTTTACCCCCAAGACACAATGAAACCAAAAGCTTGGCAATTTTTACACTCGACCAATTTATTATTTAAAAACGACAATGTGTTTTTAAACACACTATTAACGTACAAGCATTTGAAATTCACTCTCGAATGCGACAGGGCGATAAACTCTACTCGGTATTAGAATTAGTTTTTTTTTTACTTTTTGAAACCAAACCGGCCATAATGTAGATTTCGCACCACAAAATATGTACAGAAAATAATCCAGGGGGGTAATTGATTAATTAAATAATATAAATAACGCCCATAAGCTCATCCAATTAAGTGATAATAATATGTATTGAAAAAAAAATACTCGTGCATTCTCTGAATAATAATATCATTAGGTCACGTACTTCGCAGCTTTGTTGTTGCGTCGCCAACAACAACGTTCTAAATTTAAATTTCGACAGTGAAAAGAAAATAATGTATTCATAAATAGTCAATTGATAACAGATGACATTTTCCAGTATACATACATACATATATCAAATAATCTCAATCTGTATTTATTTTCATCCCACCATAATACAAAAAAATAAAACATTTTTAAATTAAAATCAATCTATACATTGTTATAAGTATAAAATTAAAATGATTAAAATCGACAAGAAATCCTCAACATTGAAACCGGAATTAAATACATGCACGAGATTCTGGTATTTTAAACTTGTTCTGAACTTATACAGGACGGGTTATTCCGATGTATTAGCAGGCCTTACAACTGGATGTTTAAATATCAAGATGGCGGATCAAGCAGATGAGTTTGACAGAAGCAACACTAATCAAGGTGAGTAACGATTAAGGTGAGAAAGAAAAAAAGCCCCAAGGCAATTAAATAATCAAACAATTTGTGTTGTCTCACTGAGACTCGTCTACTCGGTCCGCCATCTTTATATGTATACATCCAGTTGTATGGCCTACTAATATGTATATTGGTGGTATCAAGTTAAAATATTTTATAATAAGTATTTTCACAGCATACCTAATAATACCCCAAATCGGATCCGACTTTTTTGGTGTAAACATTTCGGTGGACCACGTCTCCAACAGCAAAGTCTAACGACGTAAACGTGTTGCCAATTTTTTTCTATTCATATTCGAGACTTTTTTTTATTTTTTTTGCAGTAATAGTAGTTAACAAAATACTTCATCTTGGTATTTATACATGCAGTTGTACGGCCTGCTATTATACCGGTGGTATCGGGTTATTCGAGGAGAGCAAATTCTTTTCGTTATCGTGTTTTACAATAATTTCACACCCGTTTATGTATGAATAATGTTTCTTTTGTTGGACGACTTCAACATTTTGAATAATGAAAAAAAAACAATGTTTCAGCCCAAAAAACAACCGCAACAGAATTGCGATTCGGGGATTTTCTTTTGATGATTGAAAAATACTTTTACAATAATATAAATTCATTGACTGGACAGTTTGTCATTATGCAGGTGTTCAAACTAATAAATTATTATTCGATGGGTGATTAACACAAAAACGTATATACAATTCATTCGTATAATAAAAGCTAATACGGCAAATTAATAATGAATTAAAGCCAAACCTGTTTGCTTGCACCAAAATATTATATTACAATAAATTGAAAAAAAAATGTAGATTCGTTTTTGTGTTGATAACCCATCGAATTTAAACACTTCATTGAGTACTTTTTAATCGATCTCCATAATATTAAATTATTTATCACGAATCCAAGACAAAGTGGACATGAATAATGTAAATGAAATGACCTTTGCATTTAAAAGAAAGTTTAAATAAATTCAAAAGCTCACGATTTATATTTTGATCCAAATCCGGTGAATTTCAACAGTTTTTCAGGAGAATGCTGAAACGTTGCCGTACAAATCAACGACTTGTTCGATAATGACTCATAATCATTCTAATGTTTGCACCAAAGCTGTGTTTAATTTGATATTACAATATTGTTATTCCAAATAAAATTATTATTTATTTTTTACACGTCGGCCTTGGAACTATGTTTTGGTCTGTATTAATATGCCAAAGGTTATCTAAATAATTATTATTAATAAAAGATTTTTAACTATAAGTGTATCTTTTAATTAACAATTTTTAAATGCACAGTATTATTATGATCGAATATTATCTGAGTGTAGTTAGATAAATTATCATATGTATTTCGATATTATACTAAAAAACATACATTGTATGATAAAATATTTTATTTCCAGAAGAATATGAGAATAGACGAAAATAGCGTTTTAAATATGTACCGCGGTTTTTTGTAAGTATCACAAAGAAAAAATATTTTAATAAGAATAAAAAAATCGATAATATTATTATATGTTTTTTGTGTCTTGTAAGCGACATTTTTATTTCAGGAAATGTGAAATTATTATGTTTTAGCGAAAAAAAAATGTTTTTTTGAATGTTTTATACTTTATGAGGCCGTAATTAATATAATCGAGAGTGTGTTAGTCGTGCTAGAGCTGATAATATTATTGGTGCGTATAGGAATAGACTAGAGCTTTGTAGTATTGGTGTACACGCATCCCCACCGCATGCACACACTCTCATTACACTCTTATATTACATATGATCCACTATATTAATGCCTACTCAATTTGGATACTTTTTACAAAAAATATATAAATAAAAATGGTATGTATGCGTGCATTGTTGAGTTGGCAATGATTGGGTTTATCAACAAGTGTCAAACTAGGCAAATGTCTCATTGTCTTCTGTTGCCGTTTTTGTGACTAAATTTAAATGAAAAGCGGACAATGGTCGATAATACGACAGTGGTTAAAATATCGTTTGATGACAAATTGAAGAAATCATACCTGATCGTGACCTGGAACGATGAGATTGAAGTGTTGCTGGTCTACGGAGACCGCTGCTATAAAGGATGCCTGGACCTCAACAGCTTGGAGGATTTTTACGAAACTCTATGCTTGACGAGAGAACAGTATGAAGAGACCACGAAGAAGGCCCTCACCACGAGGAGCGGCTCCAAGGAATACGTCTTCGAGCTGCGGGACGACCATTTGTATTGGAAAATCAACACCGACGAAGACATCAAAATCATCCATGGCTCGTTGAAATTCTCCGAAGTCGAAGAAGAGGGCGGCTGTGATATTTTGGTGGAGACTCTATTCAGACTGAACAGGGACATGGAAAAGAAACTATCGATCAAAGATCAGGAATCTGCGGTACTCCTCAACGAAGTACAGGACGCTGTTCGCATGTATGAGGACTTCTCCGAGATGAAAAACAAGATGGAAGAAGACATATATTGTAAATTTATGTGTATTTTAAATGAAAAGAAACAGAGAATACGTTTGTTAGAGGACATTCTGAAAAAAGTCGAAAAAGGTACTTAATAATAAAATTAATCCATTTTGAATAATTATATATTTAAAATTTCTTTTTTTAGAAAAAAAAGTACCCCCTCAAACATTTTGCACAATTACTCCGAAGAAGCCTATGACCCAACAACAGTTTGTCGATTCAGAATCTGAATAGGAAATTACTCAAAATATTTATTTAAAATGAAATCACAATATTTATACTCACGTGTATTCTAGTCGAATTTATTATTGATGAAATCAAGGAATTTTAAATCTATCTGTATTTATTTTTCTGTGCATAAACAAAATGTTTTACTATATTCAATCCAGTATTAAAATATTTTTAATTTAAGATGACCTCTTTTATTATTCTACATTACAAGAATATTATTTTTATATTGGATCTCGACTTAAAAAAAAAAACAATATCAATGGGTTGGTTCGTAATATCCAATTTTTCCAGAACATAGTTATGGATATCATTGACTGAATATCTGAAAAAAAATTGACATACAAGTCATTGATATAAGTCACATTTATTATACAGAGTAGACTTTTATTCAGTTAAAATATTTATAGGGGAGGTTTTCATGAAATAACTTATGAATAAAAATACATATTTTAGATTTGCGTGTCTCTTTAGCCACAGCGATATTTATTTCAGATAAATATGTTATATCAGCGGCTTATTGAAAATAAATAAAGCTACCACTAATGGGGAAAGCAAATAGTCATTAATTTATACACCCGTATAAATATTTCTGACCATATTGATTTTTGAAGAAATTAAGTGACATAAATACCGCCTTTGACGATGCGATGAAATTTCTCCTACATTTGGACAAAAGCTGTAATCCTGTTTGTAAAACGGTACAACTGGTATGATTAGGAATGGGAGTGGACAATCGGGAGACTGGATCTTGATGCTGTTGAATAAAATAAGACATTACCATATAATAAATGTATTTTAAATAATAATAATTAGCAGTACAACACCTCGACGGATGTTTCACACTATACTCATCCAATATACACAAAATGAATGTTTGCTTGCTTGTAATGAATAATATGTAGTACAAAAAAAAGAAAAGAAAAAAATACATGAATATTCTCATACGTATAAAATTATACATATTATAATAAGACTATATAAAAGACAAACAATCTGAGGCAGCCTTCATATTCCTTAAACAAAGACTCATTAATGTATACATCTTTCCGACAAGTTACAATAAATAATTATTGAGGCACGAGATATTTATTTTCACATTTCTGTACTCTTACGCCGAATGAAAAAAAGGGGTTCACAAAAACATTTGTGTTTTGAAAAAGCTTTGCACAAAACCTTTTGTTTCTAAAGTCATAGGTAACGCATTCTTTTCGGCTTAAATGTACTTAAAGCAGATCACATAATCAGCGTTTGTAATTAAAAAATACTTGGCCATAGCACAAAGTGTGGTATTGAACAAACATAAAAATATATATATATATAAAAGTGCTTCGCATGATTAAATAATTTTTTTGTATGGACGTTAGTTCTTCCGGCGAATGCGAACACATCTTTCACTTGGAATGGCAAAACATCTCACATGTACACACGCTTGTTAAATCTACAAATTTTTATGCTTAAAAAATAATCACACCAAAATTAATATATGTATTTTTAACAAAGTATAAAATAATACAGAGCGCATTAAAAGAACATCTGGTCGAAAAATTCTTTACATTATTGCCCTTTCAATTCATTCCGTGGTAGTGTTATTTATTATTTTATTTTTCGATTAAATTACAAAAGAGAATCTTAGACGAGAGCCTTTTACAAGTAGTGAAATAAAGTAAATGTGTGTATATATATTTTTAAATATTCAAAATCAATTGTGTAATCATACATCGGAATGGTTATAAAAACGATTTCGTAAGTTATGTGTTATTTATTAATCGTCTCTCTAATATGTATGTGTATATCGTAGGCTTTTTACAAGTAAGTCACAATTCACCTACTAAGTGTAGTTAAGAGGGACACGAGAAAATTCTAAATCAGATTTTGTTTTGTTGAATGTATTAAGTAAAACTAAGTAATGATTTTTCCTAAAGATCGCCAATTCCCACGTAAACTAAGGAATCAGTATGACCGAGAGCAGAGTGTGATGAATGATATCCCAGTTTGGTTGACGCTGCTGAAATCAAATGATTGACAACATTTAATATATACGATTATTTTTCGTCAAAGAGTTCATGTGATGGATGGATGGAGTACCAACGGAAGTGCCTGTTGGCTGCGAGAGTATTTGCTCAGCAACACCCTCTGTTACCGGTGTTGATTGGCATCCCCTGGTCGATCTTAACACGGGCTTGCGGCTCATGTGAAGACTGAGCGGAGGGCGGACCGACACGTTGCATGATCTCTTCAGCCATCGTTATGAAGGCCTGCTCCACATTTTTCGACTCTTTAGCTGAAGTTTCCAGGAAAGGTATTCCCAGTTGTTCTGCATATTCCTATAATCAATACAATTAAGACAGTTAAATCTGCAAATAATACAAATAAATATTCTTCTGAATAATAATTGTAGAATTATTTTTTACACACAAGCAAAAATTTGGCCAATTGTAGGTTAAAAATTAGTGATTATCAAATCTTACCTTAGCGGTAGTGTAATCGATGACTTTCCTCGTGGTCATATCATTCTTATTGCCTACCAATAGCTTATTGACATTATTACAAGCGTAACGATCAATTTCTTCAAGCCACTGCTTCACATTCGTAAATGAATCCTACAACAAGATGATGGTATTAAAATATTTGCTTGAATTGATTTAAACAACGAATTGAGAGAACACTAACTTGGTCCGTGCAATCGTAGACGACAATTATGCCATGTGCTCCTCTGTAATAAGAAGATGTGATAGTTCTGAATCTCTCTTGTCCTGCCGTATCCCATATCTGTAATTTTATTGTCTTTTCCTGGAGTTTGATGGTTCTTATTTTAAAGTCCACACCGATTGTACTGATATAGCTTTCGGTGTAGGTGTCATCGGCAAATCTCAACAGTAGACATGATTTGCCTACGCCTGAATCGCCGATTATTAACAATTTGAACAAGTAGTCACTGAAAAATTAAAAAATAGGTCAATCAAAAGTTATAATAAATAATTGTATTCTCTATATGAGAAATAGGATTCGGTTAGATATTGTACACATTGCATTCGCATGTACAAAATGCATGGAAGATTATAAACAAGACATACAATAAATATAATTGTCTCAAAATTGAATTATGGAAATAGTTCAAATTAAGATTGTGTGAATTTACTTGATAAAATAAGGTTTTACTGTATTAAGTATGAGCAAGAACAAAATATTTTAATTAATTGCACATTGTTAAAGAACTTTTCAAATTACATTTCCAATGAGATACACTTTTTTCTTAATATGATATGAGACTAAGACATTGACCTCATAATCTTTGTCTTAGATGTTAACAATACTGAAAATTCAAAGTATTTATATTTGAAGAATAATTTTAAATCAATGTAATTTTGTGAATAATTATAATAAGAACAAACTATGTATGCAAAGAATAATACTCAATTGGGAGTAAATGATCTCTGTCAAAGGTGAATCTGATCGAATCAGAATTCAACATGCATTGTTATGATTATCATTGAATATTATAACACTCGACAGTTACATTAACACATTTTTTTAATAATAAAGCTGCTGACCCTCAAAGAGATGAATCTGGCAGCCGACATATCACGAGTTTTATGTTATAATTCATGCGCAAATTTTAATTATTCTAATCTAATGAGTTATCAAGTGTTTATAATCGATCGTCCATTTTGTATATTTATCCGCCCACTTTTATATATTTTATGAAAATCATTTTCAACATATTTATTACGAAAAGGTTATAATAGGTGATTATCATTATAACGGTTGTCAGTACAGCGATTAAGCTGACATGAAAAATGAATGTCTTTATGAAGATTGCGTTAAAATTTTTGTTATTCTCTGTATTTATTACATTATCATTCTTACACAAAATAAATAAACGTACTAATTTTTTCTATATAGGATGCCCTTTTGCATTAAATTTCTTTGCTACTGGGGTCGTTAAGTTGCTCTAGTATTTATTGTATTTATACAGATTGATAAATAATGCAGAAGAGATGAACTATTAAGGGTTATTGATCTTTGATACAATCAAATAGCCAGACAACAAAGAATACTGACGCGAACAAGACGTAAACATTAATTTAAATTGCGCACAAATCATAATCAAACAGTCGCAATACAATAAATACAAGTTTTAAATAAAAATAACATCACAGGAAGCACCGCCTTTTTTTACAACAGATCATTGATGACGTTTTGCTGATGTCACGCGTTTTTGTCAACAGTCATCACAAAGACAGACGAATGACGCGATTTAGAGGCGGGGCTTGGCAAGTATGAAAGAGGAGTCATCATTGAGAGATGATAATCACTGTGACGATGAATCACAGCGGCGCATATAAAATGGCGAACACTAGAGGACTTCTAGTTTGACTATTGTTATCATCGATACTGAGAAATAAGAGAGTTTTTAGCCTTGGACTATTAGACTTTGACAGGGCAATACAATGAGTAGCAGTACTAGGAGTACAGGACACAGGGGCTGGTAGACCAGGGCGGTCTAGACTTGGACAGGACACTCACTATTCAGGGTTCATGGTGACGGAGACTGCAGTGGGCGGGGCTTAAGTGGGCGGGGCTTCACTGGGCAGGAGAACGGAGCAGGCGGAGGACACTGACTGACGTAACTCGGGACTGGACCTTGCTGCTGCTGCCACTTGGCACCGCCTACAGACTGTACTGCACGACACTAACCAGACGGCCACTATCACTCATCTATACATTATCATCACACATTATTACCATTTAAAAAAACAAAACTCCTTCACACAATTCAGTTGGATCGTAGTTGATAATAATTCATTTGTTCAAATACTAAAACGGCCTAATTTTGAAGTCGAATTATTCTGGCATGAATACATAACGTTTGTTGATGTAAACACGGGGAAGTGATGTGAAATGTGAATCATGTGGAAAAATCTCGATGTTTTGTGACGAAATTAAAACTCACGTTGTCATCTCATTATCACTGTAATATTTTGATGATTTGGATTTGGGTTTTCATTTACGAACAAAGGATGAATCTGAAATGAAAAACAGTCACATATCATACGAGTAAACTTTTTTAAGTCGTGTTTTTCACTTCGAATTAAACCTTTTGCAAGTCCCAAAAAATATTGAATCGAATATTTTACACTCAGAAGTAAAAAAAAATCAATTGTACCATACATAGAAACAATATATACTTAGTAGTTTCAATAAATTTAAGTAGGTGGATAATATAAAAAAGTAAATAAAACCAAATATGAAAATATACATTACCGCTGATAAGAATGCTAAACAACTGAACGTATATATAGCAAGATAGCGGACCAAGCAGACGAGTCTGAGTGAGACAATTAGAGTTCCCTCTGTCAAACTCATCTGCTTGGTTGGCCATCTTGATATTTATCATCCACTTTTACGGCCTACTAATATCCATGGTGTCGCCATATGAAAATATTGTATAAATATTATTTGAAAATGTGTGACAAAACATACATACAATATATATAAGAAACTACAGATCGATGACTTAAATTATTATTAATCAAATTAATTTTGTTTGTAATATTTTAACTACAATAGAAGACAAATTTGTTGAACCGTAACAAAATTTATACATACCCAATACTTGTGAATAAATTAATATTTATCTCGTTCCTTTGAATGTATTACTCTCGATTTTCCATAAATTCACATTATCATCACGCGATTTATGATTAATTAATTTACTTTCCTATAACGCTTATAGTGACCGTTCGTGTATCGTTGATTTAGAAATGAAAAATCACTGAATATTTAATTATTTTCACTTTATTCACTTTTATTATAATCAATATTTTAGTAAAATGTGTTTTAAATGCACTTCATTCTCAATGCGTCCGTCGAAATGGATACAAAACGGAAACTGCCGATATACGGTCCCAAAGAATATGCTTTCAATTCGATAAATGCCGATGGAAAAGCTCGTGAAATGTGCTTTTATTTAATAATAAATATGGATGAGTGTTATAATTATTAATATATTATATTTGCAGACCGGGCCCCGATGTTAAGTATAAAAAAATGTTTATAATATGGACATCTTTAAAATCAATCTCGACAGAATACATGACGAATACAACAATAGCCGGGTTTAAAAATATCGTTGAACCAAACAGACATCATGTTGAAAGGTAAAGTACCAACCAAATCACTTTGTATTACTATTATTAAAGGCCATAGTGTATGTATACATTTTACTGTGTGTCTGTATTGTGAGCTCTCTTATTGGGCGTTAAAGTACGAACCAAATCACTTTGAATTGCTACATATAAAAAGCCATAGTGTATGTATACGTTTTACAGTGTGTCTGTATTGTGAGCTCTCTTATTGGGCGTTAAAGTACGAACCAAATCACTTTGAATTGCTACATATAAAAGGCCATAGTGTATGTATACATTTTACTGTGTGTCTGTATTGTGAGCTCTCTTATTGGGCGTTAAAGTATGAACCAAATCTCTTTGAATTACGACATATAAAATGCCATAGTGTATGTATACGTTTTACAGTGTGTCTGTATTGTGAGCTCTCTTATTGGGCGTTAGTGTACGAACCAAATCACTTTGAATTACTACATATAAAACGCCATAGTGTATGTATACGTTTTACAGTGTGTCTGTATTGTGAGCTCTCTTATTGGGCGTTAAAGTACGAACCAAATCACTTTGAATTACTACATATAAAACGCCATAGTGTATGTATACTGTGTGTCTATATTGTGAGCTCTCTTATTGGGCGTTAAAGTACGAACCAAATAACTTTGTATTACTATATATAAAAGGCCATAGTGTATGTATACATTCTACTATGTGTCTGTATTGTGAGCTCTCTTATTTTAAGGGATGTTTTGTGTGTTTAAAAATGTTTTAGGGTTATTTGGTTGTGCGTACTGATGGCAACACTCATCAGCATTGTCTTCGTTTCTGTGGTCAGCTGGTGGGAGGTGCTTAGTCATCCCACAGTGGTTTCATTTGAAAGTAGCCAACATCCAATTTGGAAGGTAAACTTCCCTAGTATCACCGTTTGCAGTGTCAATAAAATTAGTATGAAAAGTGCCATGGAATACGCCAATTATTTGTGAGTAAATCAAGCATTTATATAATATAATACATTTTAAATTAATATATATTTTAGGAGTAATTCAAGTGGAATAGCAGCTGAGGAAATATTCAGAAGTCTGCATTTATTAGGAAGGCTAATCGATCACAATATTGATCATTACTATTCAATGATCGCGATGATGGATTTCATATTAAAATATGATAAAAACTACGATAGTGTGAAAGTCTTAAATATGGTAAAAATACACCACATTTTTTTAAAAGTTTCCCCATTCCATTTTCCATAAAAATGCAATAAGGCGATACAACTGATATATATTAGAGGCCATACAACTGAATGTATAAATATCAAGTAGACGAGTCTGAGTGTAACAATTAGTGTTGCCTTTGTGGTATCGAAATATGACCTTTTACCCCCATTTGCTATTCTATATCTTGCCTTTACGGCTCTGATCCACTTAATAATCGCCTCGATGATTACCTTGCAATCCAGGAAATCGGAGTAAACCTGGATCAAAACGATCAATCAGGATAATTTTAATAATATTATTCCCGATCTCCCAGTCGTTATAACCGATCAAATTTTATTTTTTTAACTTGAGTGGGATTTGAACCTATGACCTCCCGAGCTATTACGCTGGTTATTCACACAACAATCCAAGAAATCAGAGTGAACCTTGATCGAGACGATCGATCTCCCAGTCATTTTATTTCTAATTCGAACAGGATTTTTAGTTTAATACAATTTAATCATCTTTATCGCTCCGATAATCCGACACATATGGAACAGCCAATTATCGGATTAGAGAAAATATAAAATACTATAATTAATGAAAAAAATCCAATTAATTTTTTTCCGAAATTAGCGATCGCCAGACGCCTTTGATATTATTGTCACAATAAAAAAATCAAAACTACATTGTATAAAATTAAAACATAGCAATTATTAGTGTTGCCATCTTGAAGACAATTAATAAAATAAATTAAAAAATTGCCAGTTAATGCCATCTTGTGGGGAAATGTTGGTTGCTTGTAAATTTAGAGGAAGGAAGAGACTTTGCAACGAAATATTTTCCAGATTTCCTACTTCAGAAGGATATTGTTGTGTATTCAACACAGCCATTCCATATTTAGGGTAACAATTGATGATATTTATTATTAAATTAATATATTATATGTACTAATATGTATAGATTGAATACAACACCGGCAATATTGATGAGTCCAGGTGAATATTCCGGACTTTCGGTGGTTTTGAATCCACAATTAGACGATTACATGTATGCGATACACAATTCAGTCGGTTTCGATGTATGCATTTAATTTTATAATACTCTATTTTATAAATAATATTAACTAGAGGATATATTTAGATAAAAATAGCCAATCCATTGACCTATCCAGATGTCTACAGCGGGAATGTTATAAGCACTTTTGCAAAACCTGGATACGAGACAAAGATCATTTTAGAGCCGAGGACGATTTATAGTGAACCCGAAGTGAGGAAATATCCCTTCACAAGCGTAAGGAGTTTATCAATTAATTTATTGTTTACTGGTATACCTAATTTATTTATATTTTTAGAGGGGATGTCTTTTTAGAGACGATTTACCGGATTTTTTAAATCAGTATAGTTTTAGTAATTGCATATCGGTATGTAGATCGTTTGCCATCGAGAAATTCTGTGAATGTGTTCCTTTTAACCTTCGTTTAAAGAATCATATTGGAAGGACTTGCGATCTACATGATGTTCCTTGTCTGCATAAACATAGAAGTAAGTTATTTTGCATATAATCAATCGCACGATAAATCGCCTCGTGTGCGACGGGCTTTATAATATAAAGCCCGTCGCATATTATGTATAGTGGAACCTCCATTGTTTGGAAAAGAGATCGTTACCGACGAAAAAAAATAAAGACAACTGGATGTATAAATATAAACAGTCGTATGCAGTAAAATGCATAAACGATAGCTGTCACTCTTATTTGATTAAATCATCTGTCAAAATGGCGAATTCCAACTGTCACTGTGACTGACATCCGGATTAGGTACTTACTTTTGACAACTGTTACTATCAAATTTATTTATTCTAGCTGTCAAAACCAAGTAATTCAGCTAACAGACTGACAGTGACAGCTGAAATTCGCTATTTTGACAGATTATTTAATATTTAATTTTACTGAACACGACTGTAGTGTTTGTCAATCCCGTCTGCTTGGCCCGCCTTCTTGATATTTATCATCCACTTGACCTGCCTTCTAATATCTGTGGAGTCAGTTAAACACGTTACAGACATGTCCCGTCGAAGATCCAACGAATTATACGCTTTTTGATAAATAATATTATTTCAAGAGGATAGACACTTTTTTCTCGGTAAAACTGATCCCTTTTCCACCAATTCTGCCAATCCGCATTAGCTTTGCTACCGCAATTTTTACAATAGATAACTGTGAATTTAAGTTAAACGTCAATATGATTTGTTTATCTATATGAACGGATAAAAAATATTCCCTGTATTTCCTATATGAAAAATGCTTTCGGTATACATCAAAGGAGTTTGACACGAATTGTCTCACTCACATTCGTCTACTTGGTCCGCCATCTTGATATTTGTACATCCAGGTGTATGGCCAGCTAATATGGACATCTATCGAGGTTCTACTGTACATTAAAATATAAATATTTTTAGACGAGTTCTCCGTTGTATTGACTGAAACTCCCAAATATTCAGCGAAAGAAGAAAAACAAATAGGTTTATTTTGTCCAGAATGTTATCCGGATTGTGCGACGACAATTTACAGAATTCAAACCCATTACATGCCCATTAAAAATCACAGTCTTGAAAACTATTTCTCGTGAGTCTTGAATATTATTTAATAAAACATCCGATTTATATAATTTAATTTTAGTGGACCTATTGAAGTATAAAGAATGCCAGTATTGTTCACGTTTTTTATGGAAACGCAGATGGATTGCTGTACAAAATGGACGTGTATTATTACTGGTTTGAGATTGCAAGTGAGTAAATAAATAAATAAAATATTTAAATCAATTTATTTTTAATTAATTAATTCGATTTTAAGGCAATATTGGAGGAATATGCGGTCTTTTCTTAGGCTTTTCCCTCGTCAGCGTAGTGGAGTTTGTATTTTATTACACAATAAGACTCATCCAGGAATTATGGAAAAATGGATTATTTTCCTTTAGTTAAATTATTTAAAAGCAGCTCGTTTGTTTTTGAAACTAAATTAGTCACTAATGAGAGAGATTACGGTCACCTGTGTAAACAAATCTATTATTTTAAACAATCCAGTAGTTGAAATATATGAATATAAAAAAATATTAAATTTGTTTTTATCAGGCTGGAGGCCTTTTTAGATATTTTTTTTTGTAAAATTAATTTTAATTATTATTAAATCTATGTGCAAAAAGGTTGTATACCCCTTTGACGGTGACAAAATAATTTCCGTATCTTAATGCTTTGAAATCATTCTTAAATCATCAGCTCGAGTGTGAAGACTTTTCGGATAAATTATGGCCGTTTCCAAAATTGTCGTTCTTTTTGGACTTTTATTTATATTAAATTCTGTAAAGGCTATAAATAATCCTCTGGATCTTACAGTCCTGAAAACACCCAGAAGTAAGTAATTTGAAAGTGTATACTAATTTATTTATTAGGAGAATCATTTTCAGTTTCCAAACGAAGTGAACGCCTAATAAGAAAATAATATTACGAAATAATTTTCATCTACAATTCGAATTACTTTTTATTTTTTTATTTTAGAAAATAATTTGACACTGTCGCGTTTTTTAAACGACCGATTTCATAATATTTTCGAAATGTTTGTTTGTTACGAAATATACTTTTTATTATAAGTAATTATCTCTATTCATTTCTCGTTGCAATGTAATGGAGAATCTATTATATTTCAACGTTTTATTTGTCTATTATTATTTATATAATACTTTTTAATGGTTGTGTGTGAAAGATTTTCTTCTTAATGTTAAAAATAATGTAAAGCGGCCACAATTATTATTTTTATATAAAAATATCGATGCATTGTTGGATAAGTCGACTGTTGGAGACATGGCCCGTCGAAATGTTTACAGGAATCCAGCTGTGCGAAGCAGCTTACGTTTTAATAAGAAATTGTTATTAAAAAAATATTTAAAATGTTTTCCTTCTCTTAAAATATAATTTGTAAAAATTAATTTATAATAAAATTAATTATTTAAAATGTTATATTATTGCTTTTAATTTGGTATTTTTATGTTTTTTAAAACAAAGTTTTCCGATTAATGAAAATTCGTACCGATTGTAGTGCCATCTGTGGTTTGACATGTAAAGCTTTTTTTGAAATATTCTAATCCGATACAATTTGTTTCTTTTAAACTTTCAAAATGCTGAATTATTAAATAAAATACATTTAATTCCAGTAAATATACCATTTTTGGGTGGAATTCAGTGCAATGGATGTCCCAACCGATCCTGCGAAGACGACCCGGCCATTATATATGGATATTGTTGCGGATGTGCCAGATTTTTGGGTATGAGGATATAAAAATATTAGTCAAACAGTTATTATAAATTCAAAATATTTCACAGATAAGCTTCCTGTGCTTTGTCCAAAAGGACTGGACTGCCCTTTGAATGGAGCTCCTTTGTGCCACGATTATGAATATATGATGATTTGTTGTTGTTGATCAAGATTTCAACCTCTACTGAATAAGACTGACAACCATTTAGCATTGTTAAATATTCCAATAAAACTGTAGTTCATTTTATCTATGATATTTCATTAATAATTGCGACAGTCTTGACTGGCAGAGCGTGAACATTGAAACACACTTTGAAGTTATTACTATTTGTTTCTTATGTTTGTAGACCAAATGACAAGACGTGAACAATCACGGTCGTTAGTAAGTATCATTTACAGAACAAGGTATAATTATATAATGGAGTTTTACTGAGAAAACCCTCTCATATAATTCGTTGGAACTTCGACGGGACATGTCTGTAAATTTGTTTAGCCCAAACCGCCGATATTATAAGGCCGGACAAGTGGATGATACATATAAATATGACGGACCAAGCAGATGAGTTTGACAGAGGCAACACGAATTATCTCACTCAGACTCATCTGCTTGGTCCGCCCTCTTGATATTGATACATTCTTCATCGGTGATGACGATTTTACTGTTTGTAGAGGCGAACTAACTTAACACATGTATATTTTTGTGTGAAAGGAATTACTTTATATTTAGCATTAAAAACTACCAAAAAACGATGTATTATGTTACTTATTAAGATTTATTACAATAAAAATAATGTTCTCAAGGGTAAAGCCACTCTAAAAATCTGTAAAAAAAATTAAATAGTTAATTTACGCAAAATAAACAACAGGCATTAACAATCACTTTTCTTTATATCAATCAGTCCCATTTCCGCATAGAGTACAATGAAACTTGTTTTCGAATGAAGTTAAAATATTTTATAATGTGCTAAGTCCCAAATAAAGTCATCAGACAGATCTTGCTGTGGGAACCATGGTCTACTGAAATGTTTACACTAAAATCACGACGACTCAAAAAAAAATCAGACTTACAGATTTGAACCATTAATAGTTGTATCAATAAATTCTTATCCTTCATTTAAAATATTTGACTTCATTATACGACATCTTGTATAAACCGATAGATACAACTGTATGTATAAATACCAAGATGGGGGACTAAGTAGACGAGTCTCAGTGCAGACAACACTAATAAATGTTAAATCGCGCGATGAATAAAGACACTCGCTTTATATTAAATTCTTTTGATTACAGCGACAACATTAATAAATGTCACCTTGGTCAGCGTTGCCTCTGTCAAACTCATCTACTTGGTCAGCCATCTTGATATTTATACATCCACATGTATGGCCTGCTAATATAACGGTGGTCTCACTATTTACAACCGTTTACGGTATGTTAGTTTGCAATTGATACTAAAAATAATGTAAATTTATAATATACTTATCCTTCCTTTACATCTTGTAATCTATAAATATACAGATGGCGGACCTAGTAGACGAGGCTGAGTGAGTCAACACTGATTGTTTAATATCTGTTGATGTGAATTTTCGATCGAGGTGTACATCGCTCTTAATTACATTTGTTTAAACACTGTTAATCACCTTGATTACAGTGTTGCCTGTGTCAAACTCATCTGCTTGGTCAGCCATCTTGATATTTATACATCGGAGCCTGCTAATATATCGGAGGTATATAAATATTGGACTTATGATCTAATTATTATTTTGATTTGTATGAATACTATGAATGAATATTATGAATACTAGAAGACGTTTCACCGACACCATCTATAAGACCGGACAAGTGGATGATAAATATCAAGATGGCGGACCAAGCAGACGAGTCTGAGTAAAATCCATAGATCTTACTCTAAGGGCCGGTTATTCAACGCGCGGTAAATCTCGAGCTCGTGTCACTCGGCGATTTACGCGCAAAATGCGTTTCTTCAAAATTTAGCTCGTGCTATCAACTGTCAAATCCTAGCTCGGCTATATCCACATGTATGGTCTGCTAATATATCGTTGGTCTCAGTATAAACACTACTCCGATCACAAGCGTTTGCTGTGTGTTATTTTGCAATTGATTCAATGTGCATTGTTTTTAATGAATGGAAATGCAGCCGTCTGAAAAGCACTATGTTAAACAGCCTCTGAGGGTATTTTCCACCCCCTCGCTTCACTACAAATAGGGGTTGTCTTATAGTGGGGATGCATGAAAAGTGATGTAAAAATAGAGGGGTGAACCACAACAATATAATATACTTCAGTTCAGCGCTGGCGTCTGCGCGGTTTGGTCGTGTGTTTTATTACGTCTTTAAATCACTGTTTACAAACACAAACCATCCACTGTTTACAATGAAATATAACTGAGGATCCGGTGATTATTAACTCGTGTGGTTGACTAAAGGACACGCCGACACCGTGAGTTATACATTAATAATTCAGATATATTCCATATTGCACCAGATAAGAAACAACTCCCCCTTTTTGGAGTCCAAAGCTATCCAATATATTGTGGTCTTATCTCAAAAACCCAGATAAAGCATTCCAGACACACGTAGATGTATTCAAAAAAAAATAAACCCGAATTTCGGTGACAATACATTTATTAATTAATCAAATAAATTGCATTGCAATATAGTTTTTCAGGCTTTTAATCAATATTAAGTCATGACGTTATCGGACATGAAAGCTGACCTTTTTCAGTGTGACTCATCATCTAAAAATAAAATATATACAAGGCTATGAAGATAAAAAAATAAGGGGAGGATTATTGTATAATATTCTGGATATATTGCTGTAAACATATTCGGCGGAACATGGCCCGCACAGTCTATTGTTGCCATCATCTAATAAACTATTAATTCTTGTAGTAAAAAAATGGATATATACTTTAAAATGGCCGATTTATTTATTTTTCTTCAATTTTTATACTAATAAATTAAATTTGCTAAAATTAGCACACTTCTGATGTCTCTATTCACCCCAAATGATAATCAAAATTATTCGTAAATATTTAAAGTGAGGAAAAAAATACATATTATTGGATTATCTACTCTTTTTCTTAAGTATGTTGGTAGAGCAATTGTCAAACTTTAAAGCGAGATAACTTACCACAAACGGCTGTAATTGGTAATATCGTAGTACGATATGTATTTATACTTTTGCTTCATGGATGTTAATGAGTAATATTGCATTTAAATTTTGAGATTTACCCTAGAAACATAATAAATAAAGTTTAAATATTTATATTATTAGCAGGCCATACAAAAATATCAAGATGGCGGACGAAGTAGACGAGTCTCATTGAGACAACACCTATAAATAATCGGTGGTGTTGATTGTTGATGAAAAAAAATCTCAATGTATTAATAAAATAACAATTATCACAATGGCAACACCGATTTTGAATATCGAACGTTATTGTTCTAATTGAAGCTATTGAAATATATTATTTTCTCATAATCACGTGTTTTAAATATCCGTATATAATTTCTAAACGTGACTTATTTATAATATTGAATACACTTATTGTGGTTGACATTCGCATTATTAGATTATTAAATAATATAGATTAAAAAATATCGGATTTCTCACCAGAAAGAAGATTGTCAGGCTATTGTTATATTTTACTATGTGACAATTTGATTTTAATTGTGAATGAATGGCATTTTAACACACGTAATCCAATTATAAGCAAGTAGAAAATAAGTCCTAAATCCAATTTAAGACAGGCATTTCTTATTAACCGAAAATTCTCTCACAGTAATATAGTTAATTAAACTATAACAATACAATTTAATTTATATGTATTAGAATTGTGTATATACAATAAATGTACATATTGTATAATTTTTTTTTCAATTTTATCGAGGCTTTTAATTTTGTTGGATAGGTATAAACGACCGTGATTGGACACACCTGAAAACATTATCTCATGTTACAATATTACCAATCATAGCGATTCGCCGTATCCGATTTAATTTGTCTCTACAAATAAATTTTAATGTGGGTAGAACAACTATCGAGATAAACTGCGAAAGGCCATGATTAGTCATGTTAGAAAACTTCTACAGTGTTAAATTCGTCCCATTTTCATTCGTCTAGGTCTCAATTAGTCGCATGTGGACAATATCTTGAAGCATTGACGCAATTATATTATAAATAAAAAATATATAATGTTTATAGAGCAACTGTCTGAATCGAAATATTCCACACAAAGACTCCAAATTTATAACCTATAAAATCAATTCGCGGTTTTTGGACATAATTTTTCATCTTATACAATTTATATAAATGACAAATGGCGTTTATAGAGGCAAATGGCAAATTTTAAACATGACAAGAATTAGTCACACTTCAAAATCATAATATCACATTATGTTACAATATTACAAATAAATATATGTTTGTTCAACTTTACAATCGCGCAATCAATGAATCAATCTATAGAAGCGCCATGCAATATTGCGTCGTACATTCGAATATACCCGATCACTAATACATGCACACGCAATAGAATTTGAACCAGCGAGACGGCGTGGCGGTAGAAACAGCGCCCCAAGCGGCTGACACACGAAACCTTTGGTGAAACATCTCATCTGTGTCTGCTACATAGATACAAACATAAGATATCGCATGAGTGGCTAAATGCGTGTTTAGTTCAAGTGGATCAAGTGGCCAAAAACATGAGTTACCTGTCAAACATTATACTGTAAACATCTCTCTTCATATCTTCAGTTATATTTCACAGTAAAATGGGTAAATGCATTGTTACTACATGTCATATGGACTCAAACATACACTCAAATACATCTAGGTGAAGTTTTTACCCAAGGCTACTTCTTTAAGATGCCAAAGTATTGTCACAGCCACTCTCAGTGGTCACTAGAAATGTGTTGAGTGAGGGAGACACACTTATGCCTTTATCGAATAGGAGAGAAGAGTGCCACAATACACGGGTTTACACGAATTATTTATATGCAATGCGATATCTAATGTTTATATCTATGTAACTGTTTTTTATGTTAATTTATTTTTTAGTCACTTTGACCCGATAATATGGATTTGATTGAAGATCGTTGGTGCTTGACTGTGTCCGTTTCGCACGACCGCATCCATCGAAGGTTGTACAATTGTCACATATTATACAACGATATTTATTAAAACTAAACGTCCTGGCCACCCATGCGAGTCTTATCCGCCCTCGATGGAGCCGTGACCTTTATATTCATCTATAAATGTGTGTATTCCAGGTGTTTTATGGCTATTCTGACCACGTGCAACACGTGTCTGGTAAATGCAAGCGATGACCCAATTTTAACATTTTAACGAGATGCACATTCTCATCAAATTACCGATCATTGAATTTGAATAATAAAGAAATGGCAATTCAATGGACGGGATCGTTGAACTTTGACTACTATTATCCCTGGAAGCCACTCCTTTGTGACACTGTGACCCTACTTTACTAACAAAAATATTTATAAACTTATAATTATACATTCGAAGTCGACATACTCACTAAAAATTGTATACGTTGGACACACACATTTGATTTCATATGGAGAAAATAACAAATAAGAAATTTTTAACAATAATAATGACGTTTTCCTTCTTGACGAGTAACTCAATATACAATTTGATTATTTCAAAAGTATTAAGAGGGGAACAAACATACAGCGAACTTCTGTGATTAGAATATCATAATCCAAAATGATAATACAGTCTTATATTGTGACCAATCACGGTAGTTTGCGAGTAATTTACCCTCTGTATAAGTTTTAAAGTTGAAAATTTACTCTAATAACATATGAAACAAGGGCATTTTATATGAATTAGTATTTAAAACATTGACATGGATTTCTTCACTTTTAGAAGAAGAAGAAGATCTAAATAATTGACATTTGGTCTAAAAATATAAGAAACAAATAGTAATTCTATACTCATGCTTCAAATTTGCCCTGAAGTATCTTCAGATTTTTTAAATACTGGGAAAACAATAAATTAAAAATAAAATAATAAGTTAAATTAATTCTTTTGATTTAAAAAAAAACATTTTTTAAGATGGTTATTTTTTAAAATTTAAATATAAATTATTTTTATACGACGACTTAGACGAAAATATCAACCAGGATTGTCTGAATTTTCACCGTTTCTTGCAAACTCTGATCAAATTATTAAAAATATAAAAGAATAATGTACAAAAAAAATGTGTATTATTAAATGTTCTATCGAATAATGTAATAAAGTGTATGCTTAATTTAAAAAAATATTTGCGATATAAGCCAAAGAATGAACTATAAAGCGAGTATTCTTACTCATCACTCGATTTAACCGGAATTCCCCGCTATCAAAATAACATAATCAACAATAAAAATATCGTACGCATTATTAGTGATTATAAAAATGTATTTTATTTATTTATATACAATAAATTATTCTAATATGCAATTGCATCGCCGGTGAAGCATACTGATTGATGTCACGTATGGACGAGTTTCAGCAATAACTCGTATCGCTACTTTCTAAACTTTTAAGCGCTATATTTTTAATAATAAAATCATATATATATTTTTTAATCGATGAAGTAATGGCTATTTTATATGAATCAATTATTTCATTGGTTATTCACCCGTTCAAATAAACAATCTGTTAATAAATAATAATCGAGGTGGCATATTATATATTGGGAAAATACTTTATAAAGAGGAACAAGTTTTAATAATTGAAGACGCTACTTTAGACATTATGGAATTGAGTAATGCCGACCGACAACACCGATATTAGAAGGCCGCACAAGTGGATGATAAATAAATATCTAATAATGCGAATGTCAACCACAAGGAGTCCCTTCACAATGAAAATTAAAAAATAGATTAATTTAGTCTCATCGGTTGACGTTCGATATTCAAATTCGGTGTTGCCATTGTGATAATTGTTAAATACATATATTTTTATACAATTGGGTTGAATCGATAACATTGATATATTAGCAGGTCATACAATTTTAATCAAGGTGACATTTATTAGTGTTGCCTCAGTGAGACTCGTCTACTGGGTCCGCCATGTTGATATTTATCCAAGCGGTTGTATGGTCAATTAGACCGATAGTAACCAACGATATATTAAGCAGGGTGATAAATATCAAGATGGCGGACCATGCAGATGCGTTTGACAAGGGCAAGACTATTAATTGTTTCACTCAGATTCGTCCGCTTGGTCTGCCATCTTGATTATTGTCTGGCGAGTCATCCAACTAAAAATAAATCACAGTAAAAAAAAAAGATGTAGTTATATAACTCTATAAAGTTTTCATTTGTGTCCAAGCTCACCAAAATGTTCCAAATTCAAAAACACATTTATGTATTTATTAATTAATTAATTAGTTAATAAAAGTTTGAAAATGTACAGAGCATGCGCAACCGCTCCCAGGAGAATAACACTAGAACTCAAAATGTGGAGAAATAATTGATTTTATGTAAGGTTGCGATAGAAAAGTACCAATTAAAAAGTGCCATAAAATGGATCAGTATGTATGTATGCAGACATGAGAGTGACGTGTAGTGCTTATTAGAAATGACATGTGTATTTTAATAAATAAAGCGCACATTTTCTAGGGTTATCCTTGCCACAGGACAGGATGTCTGATTGATTAAAACAATGTTGTGGATTGAATACGAAGTACACATCTACACGATTTCTTGACATTGCGCAAATGTGGCCATTGAACTATGTATTAATGTCAAGATGGAAGGGCTTAACAAGGATCATAATATCTTGCGCATCCCAGGACAATGAATCATACAATATATTAATTATTACCACACAGCCAACAAATCAATAAGACTCAATATATTCATTATTTCATTTAACAGATTATAAAAAAATACTTCACAATAATCGTTTTCGACACATTTGGCACTTGCATTGTTTGTGCAATAATCCACTCGATTATATTCTACGATAAATTTATGTTGAAATATAAACAATCAAAGCGGGTCGCGGTATTTGCTGTTTTAAATTTGCTCTGCAAAGCAAATAAATTTTATAATAGGCCACGCTGCAAAATTTCTACAGTAGTCTATGTCCCAATTAGTCACATTGACGCAATGATTTAATAAATAAAAAAATATGATGTTTATAGAGCAAATGTCAGAATTGAAGTATTCCACGAAAGACCCTGATTGGTCACGCTGCAAAATTGCAATCTACCAATCGGCGTCATTTTTTATCTTATACAAGTAAAATAAAACTATTTTTAGGAATGACTAATTCACATAATTTTGTAGAGCAAACGTCAAACTTTAGATATGCCCAGATGCCAAATTACTACAAACGGCCGTGATTAGTCACACTGCAAGATCATTATAAAATAATATACATGAAATTACATTATAATTGTAAAGTATTCATGTATGTTTGATTTAAATCATATTTCATTTCTTGTTCTGTTAGAGTAAATGTCCAATTTTATAACATTCCCAGAGAAAATATCATATTATGCTACGATATGACCAATCATAACCGTTTGTGGTAAGTTTGTTATATATTTGTATGATAAAGTCTTGAATTGTAATAATGAATATTTTATATGTATGTAAAACTATTTTAAGCTGTGTTTTTACAGTTATTAAAATTAATTCTTCGTTTAATATTTATATTAATTTATAAATAGTCTTTGGTATATTTATTTAAAAAAAAAATTATATAAATATTAATATTTTTTAATAATTCCTTTATATTTAAATATTGTAGATTGTAGATGTTTTCATTATTCAAGGACCAATAAGACAAGTAATGTGAATAAAAACTAGAAAATTCATTCTAAAAACGTATTATAGTTACGTATTAATTTATCAGTAATGGCATTTTTATAAATGTTTTGTTAATAAATATTATTTTGTTACACATATTTTTAATAATTTAACCCATGTTTCCATGGAAGGGTGAAAATCGCCATCCACTACATAATTTTCCACCTTTCCACATAAATCCTGACCAAACTATTAAAGGTATAATAAAATAACATATTAGAGAAATGTATAAAATTAGACGATCTATAAAAATATATTAATAATCCGCGCCGCATATGGTTGTACTAAAATATTTTTATTATACATTTGAACGATTCAATTGATCGTCAGCCAACAAATCAATTTCACTTGAACACGTATGACCCATAAAAACAAACAAATATATCCAATTTTGTATATAATATTACGGAGACGGATTAAAGCAACCTTTTGATGGTGTTATTTATCAAAAAAAGCGACTGTCAAACAAAGAAAATCTGAAAAAAATATCGTGTCACGTCCAAAATCAAGGTTGTTTACAGAAAATGTGTATTATGAACTGCTTGAATGATTTTCCAAAGAACGTTTGAAAATAGAACGTGGTTTCTTTTTTTTTTATTTATATGAGATACAATGTTTATTTGATTTATATATATATGTAGTTTAATTGGCACTAATCTGAGTGTTTATTATTATTTGTAGTGGAGTAAATCCAAACAGGTGTTTTCCGTCAGTCCATCTGGACTGAATGAGGATATCTTTTATTAGTTCCACTCTAGTTTCACAATTGATTATCATAAATAATAATATTGCTCGGCTTTTAGTTTCGCAACTTTTGCATGCTCGATGGTTAAAACTCATTCGGTTATAAATAACATTTCAATTTTCACTTACGACTTTGAACGAGTGTCGATTTATTTTAAATATAAATGTAACCGCCAGAATTTTGGTTGAATCTGGAGAAAAGCTCACTTTTAAGCTTAAATAATAAATTTTTAAAAAAAGTTCATTTTATAGTCTTCCACGAGAAGATTACCACACTTTTCTATAAATAGACTGGAAAAAGAAGATTTTTTTAAAAATAAAATCGATTAATAATAAATAGTAAAAGTAAAGTAGGGTATTGTAAAAAATATTTTTACCCTTAATTATTACTAATAAATTAATTAAATAATTTCACAGTTTGACTGTAATAACAATAAGCTGCCGTCATACACTACTTATATTTATATTTTTAATTATCCTGTATTATTGTACATTATTTGTTATTTTTTATATATTTTTTTAATTTGTTAATGTTTTTGATCTTCTGCTTGGTTTTTTAATGGAACGGTAATGAGTTATTTATTTTTTCATTCAGAACATGTTTGAATTTTCAAAGTAAATTATTAATAAAATAATTTAATACGGTTTTCACACGATGACAACACTCATCACAATATTTAAAAATCGAATTTCCCGATGTATACTGTTGTCATTTATTATGCATTATTAAATATCCTTAATATTATATCCGTTTCGAGATTTTAGATGTGTTTTAATTGTAGTAAAATAATAATAGAAAATATTATTCTTCCATCTGGGAACACTGATGGTTGATGGATCCGTACAGACATATAACATACACACACGTTCAACAATTATACATATCTATATAATATGAATATAACCTAACCTATCCTCGGTGTTCAAGATTGTCTTCCATACAAACATATGGATAGTTTATTTTAGAAGTGAAGCATATTGGCTTCTGGTTGAGCTAATGCAAGCTTCAAAGCCAACACTTAAACTCTAATTATCGATACCAGACCATCCCATATTAATAATAATAATAATAATAATATATATATACATATATATATATATATATATATATATATATATAAAATAGTTCGCACACTAGATTTGTTTGCATTTAACGGCACAGCACTGGTTTACAGAAACCGCCAGAACACTAAATTAAATTTAAAAATAAACCCCAAGAAAAATATACAATGTCGGCCGATCCGCTGTTGTTGATCTTCTCTATCGCAATTCTGACTCAACTTGCTCAGTTAAATTTTAAAAATACCTAATAAATATTTAAGAAAAAAGTCTTCAAAGCTCAACCCCAGTAATTGTGGATAATATGAAATGCAAGGGTATTTTCAACATTATTCTTTAGCTAAATTACATATTATACTTTAAAAAAATGGGGGATAAAGATGAATTTGTCACTTGTCGATCTTTCTTATTAGAAATTCTTCTCGTTCTTATTATAAATGTTATTACATTCACTCAATATGATAAAGTGCGTCATTAAAAGTTGCTTGATATATTCAACGACAAATAATAAACAATTTAAATGATGATTTCGGATGTTTTTATAAGAACAACGTGTCGGATTTTAGGGACTACAGTATTTGCAGATGGCCACAGCCCGCGTATGTGTGAAGTATATGTATAATATGCGCATGCATTAATGACGATCACGTTCGCAATGTATGAAAACAATACGCATGACACTTCTATAGATAAAAATTCATTTCTCTAAATATTCTATGTTCATTCATACAATATTTTTGTGAAATCAGTTGAACCAATCAGTGGTTTTACATTGTTAAAATAATATATAAAATCTCTTATAAATATAATGTTAATTTTAAAGAACACCTTGTTTGGATATAAATTTGGAATCTAATGCAAAAAGAGCTATAAAAATATTATTTCTATCCATGACTATTCTAAACCTATCTGGCTACATTATTAATGTATTTTATTTTAAATAAAATAAGCAATTATTAATCAAACCTACACCAAAATACTATATGAATTTATTAACTATTTAACTGGTAGATTTATTAAATATTTAACTTAACTTCGCATTGTATTGAAGAGAAACGAGAGAATGCAATATTGAATACGGAAATACAAGATGTAGTTAATATTTTAATGTGGTCAACGATAAGCATCGATGAAAACCAATTTATTCTCAAAATAAGATGAATTATTGAATGCAAATTGAACAATTTAAAAGAGAGATATTAAACAAATATTAGGGTTTCTTTATTATAATATAATAATTATTATATTTCGGTGCCACAATATAACATCTTTATAAATAAGCTACAATTTAACTATGTTGATAACCTATCGAATCCCATTTTTAATAAAATTTTATTGTTATAATAAATACAATATGAATATTTGATATTCAAGTACAGAAGCTTGAACTAATTCAGTCGAGTCATTAATGAGTATTTACGACTCTCCGACTATTTTAGATTATTTATCCAATGTATAATAGAAACAATGCACAATAAAAACACATTAATTTAATCACACTCTTGCGGTTTATCGAAAGTTCCCCTAAAATAATATTTCAACATTTTAAACATTGTGAATTGAGTCAAAGACGATGACGAAACTCGTTGCTCCTTCAATTAGGCTTGATTAATCCAGATAAGCAATGTTTATTGAACAAGTACATCAAGCAAGTAATTATTTAATTGATGATGACGTCTATTTTTTTTTTAATAATAAATAAGTATATTATATATTCTCACCTGCTGATGACAGATGTTAGACCAGTTTTTACCTCTTCGCATTTTGTATTACATGTACTTTTTATAATATATTTTTAGTACTGGACACGTTTTATTCATTCACAGACCCTCTTTTATTACTGGGGAGGGACCCTCTTTTAAATTCAACGAGTCACTTGCAAGTATTTTAAAGAAAAAAAAACAATAATTCTAACCTAATACACTTCTACAAGACTATTTAATCGAATTACACCGAAATAGTGATTTTTCATAAATTGTCGTTGTTCAGTGCGTCCAAAAAATTAAATTAAAAAGCAGTTGTTTGATTTGAATAATACTTAAAAATATGAATTTGTCATCAAAGATTTTGTATGGGGCACTGCTTCTATCGCTCGTACTGTTTATCTGTCACTTGTCGATCTTTCTAATAACATTACACGTGGTAAAGTGCGTCATTAAAAGTTGCTTAATATATTCAACGATCGGATTTTAGGGATTGCAGTGTTGCAGGTGGCCACAGCCACAGCTTGCGTATATATGTATAATATGCGCAGGAAAACAGTACGCACGACATTTCTATAGATATAAGTTCATTGATATACCACCTTATAAACCGGATAATATGATTGAGATTCTGTTAATATTATTCCTGGTCTTCTAATCACAATACCCTAGACTTTAAGCTGGTATAATTATACCGTAAAATGGTCTGATTAGTCACAAAACATTTTTTAACCCAAACGTTGTTGTTCTATTTGTAGCAATCAGGTGCGTTTGAGGATTTCCATTTTCACATCCTAATAAAATCTACTATTATTTTATTATGATTTTAACGACTACAATGTTGCAGGTAGCCACAGCTTGCGTATAAATGTATAATATGCGCAATAAAACAGTACGCATGACACTTCTATAGATATAAGTTCATTGATTTACCACCTTATATACAGGAATCTACAATATATATATATATATATATATATATATATATATATATATATATATATATATATATATATATATATATATATATATATATATATATATATATATATATATATATATATATATATATATATATATATATATATGAAATCTACTATTCGTTTCTTATGATTTTAAAGACTACAATGTTGTAGGTGGCCACAGCTTGTGTATTTGTAAAGTATATGTATAATATGCGAACGCATTAGTGACGGTCATGTATGAAATCAATAATTTCATTGGTTTGAAGGCGTATATTAGAATAAATTATTTATTTATTAAATGTTTGAGGGCTATGTATGTATATTTGTAGCCCACGTTATAAAATGGCGTCGACAATTTTCCAGAACAAGATAAATGTAATATTAAACAGCCGCGCCCAATTCACATTATGATTTTAGTGTGTACATTAGAATTAGTAGAGACGTGATTTTAAAGTTAGACCGTATTTTAAAAACCTTTTCACGTCCAAACTCTAATAGACTAGACTATGTATTATAAAATTTATTATTTCCACATCATAGCCATATTATTTTCGAAGGTAAGTGGTGTACGATATAAAATTCAATGTATATTGTATTTATATTGACACACTTTGTCGACGAGAAGATGTAAGTAATTCTTTCAATTAATTTAAATGTCAATTTCAATCTGGATCTTTAATTCGCTCCCACGGCCACTGCGAATACATAAATATTTAAAATATAAAAAAATAAATAAAATAACCCCACACACACAATTAAACTTCGATAGGATATTGTAATGGCTTAATGCATTGTGAATATGTCAAGTTTAATTATCGCATTTTGCAGTACATTGGTCGGATAATTGTCATTGAAGAAATAAACGACTCGATCAAGGTAATTTTACTCGAATGAAGATTCTAGAGATGTGTCAAAGTCAAACAAATATTATAGTATTACATATATAAATATCATTTGAAGATGTATTGTAATGGCAGCACTGACTATTTAAATTTCAGTACTAAATTATTGATACCGGAACTGGGAATTATTAATATAACTATTCTCTATTCCATAAGTGTGTAGAGTAAACGCCAGAGGTCAAGTTAACCACTCGGTTATTTTCTAAACAATTGCTGGATAATTCATTGCGGATAAAATGCAATGCGGAATTATAAATATATTTGCACTTTAATGGCAACACTGACTATTTATGTATATATTAGTACTAAATTGAGAATAATAAATATACCTATTCTTTATTCCATAAGTGTGTAGACTAAACGCCTGCGGTTACTCTGTACACTTGTGGTTTAAGATTTGTTCTAAGAATGTCAATTTATTGAAAATACGCACGTACTCTTTGTTTACTTTTACTCTACACATTCATGGAACAAATCATACGGAATCGTTTCTGTAGATGATTAGGTTTATCCAGAGATGTGCCAAAGTCAAACGAATATTATCCTTTACGATTTGTTTCACGAATTTGTCGAGTGGAAGTAAACAATGAGTACGTGGGTATTTTCAGTGGTGGTGACTTTTAATATGGGCGTTAGTGTTTCCACCAATAAATTGAGATTCCGCCACAAAAACACACGTGCTTGTCGTTTACAAACACTTAACACATTCTTACAATAAATCTTAAGCCACAAATGTACAGAGTATATGCTGGCGTTTACTCTACACACTATTTTATTCTCAAGATAGTACTTTAATTTCAATTGTCAGTGTTGCAGTATTAAAGTACAAATAAACTCTTGATCCGTATTTTATCCGCAATGAACTTGAATTATCCAGCAATTGGTTATAAAATAACCGAGTGGTTAACTTGACGGTCACATATTAAATAGCGTCGCGTGGGCAAGTGAAATGGTTACACGTATATGAATGAGGCGACATTTTCGCCGGCCATTTTGTAGATATTGTCCGCCATGTTGTATTCGTGGGTGAGGTCGTAGCTCAAATATGTGCTACGTTGTAAATTGGCCAAATTAAATCCACATTATTACCTTACGACACACACATTTCAACTAGATAACACAATGGACATAGTTATAGGTGAATTTGTATTGTTAAAATGTGTAAAAAGATGATTCAAAGTCACGAAACTGCAAGGGTGAAAATAATCTTCCATATATTTTATACGAGTAATTGAACTTAAATATTTTACTGCTAATGGAAAATTGATAAATATTTTAACATTTTTGGGGTTCAGATTATTGCTTAATCCGAAAAACATTATCTTAAAGCATTAATCCAAAAAATATCGGTAATTGAAAAAACTATATCGACTGTAAAAAGGCTATTTGACTTATGCGCCATCATTTTGACATGTATACATAGTTTTAATAAATAAAAATTAGCAAATTCAAGGATGAAAAAATGATCTTTAAATATTGTTTTTTTATTGATATTCTAAATTTTAAAAATACGAATTTTGTTTATAAAATCGCTTTTTTGTCTCTCCTATGAAAGTAATTATAATGATAAAATAACTGTAATATGCCTATTTTTTTATTAAAATACAAAAGAATATATATAAACAATAATAATGAAAATATTCGAATTACTTACAGTTGTGTGGCTTTCTATTACTGTAAAGATACAATTTTTTCACGTAAAATTCACCCTATTTCGTATAAAATTAATTATTTTTCATTTCAAATTGGTCCTTGAAATAAATTCCATTAAAACAATGATACTAAAATGATGAATTTGAATATACAATAGTGTAATGAGTGTGCGTATATGAATAGAGATGATACTACCAAGCTCTATTTGTATAAGCACCAATACTATCAGCTCTAGCACGACTCATTAACACACTAATATATTGAATACGACGGTTAAAACCAGGAGGGTTGCAACTCTCTTTATCTAAATACTTTAAAGTATCATGTAGTGTAAATTTTATTAATTTGACAATGATTTAACTTGTCAAATAAATATTAAGTGATTTGTATTTTTTAAATTTAATTGTCATCATTATTAGACCAAATAAGGCATCGTCACGTATTTCTTTAGCCAACACCTGCAGACACTTTTGACATTCAAGACGAGTTTCTTGGACTTCCACTTTAGGACTCCATAAAAATAAACATATCTTTAATACAGACAAACTGAAGGGTTAATAATGTTGATATGTTACATTGTCGTTATTTCGTATTATTTATTTATCAAGAGCCGCACCGGTTTGCACCAACAGAACGACTAGTTTTAATATCATAAAGCACGCGATGTCTGCACGCCATTTTCCACTATCGAAATAGTTTTTCATTTATTTATGTTACGTGTAACACAGACCTTCTTTGGTATTTTAACATTCTGAAAGCAGTGTTTTTAGTATTCAACTTGTTCACTATACTCTGACACAGATTAGTGAGCTTTTACAAGAATACTAATTGAAAATATACACAAATTAATAATAAAAGGCGTATAAATACATATTATGTATATTAATATTTTAACAGTCTGGCAATACCATTCAATAAACCAACTACTTTACCGCAAACTGTAAAGTAGAAGTATGTATATTTGCGATTTGATCAATTTATTATAACCGTTTGTGAATAATCTAACCTCTGGGCATCGTAATGTTTGAAATTTGCTCTACAAACATAAGAAAAAAAGAGAGTTGTCACTTCTTCAAGGCTTATAAATAAATACACAATTTAGCGTGTATTTTGGTGTTTTAATCATAGTCACTACTGCGGCCACGGGTTCAAATCCCGTTCATGGAAAAAAATGTTACGACTGGGAGATCGGGAATAATATTTATAAAATCCCGATTGATCGTCGTGATCCAGATTTACTCTGATTTACTGTATTGTAAGGTAAATACGGTGACCTGGGTAACTAGTAATAGTTAAGATCACCTACAGACAATTAATTAACACATTTTTATGTCTTGAAAATATAAAAATTTATAAAATCCTTCTTAAAAAGCCCCTCGGGTCGTATATAAATAAATAATAAATGTGTATTTTAAATAAAAACCAAAACAATATACTTGCGCCAAAATAACCGTCCTTAATAATTTCCTCATACATTTTAATTATTTTAGGTATTTGTTTACTAGTAATAGTTAAGATCACCAACAGGCAATTAAGTAACACGTTTTTGTGTCTAAAATACCAAAACGTTAATATTCAACTGAAATAAAAATGTCCAAATGCGTATTTATTAAATTAATGTTTTTACTCATTGATTAAATATTTTTGTGTTGCAAAAATGTTTGATTGATATTGAATATTATCGTCCTAAATGTAATACGTAGAATAAAAGTTGCTTTTTGGCTTTTAATCTATAATCATAATGGATACTGTTTGTTTTATTTATAGAAGAAGATGATGGTGTTCGAAATTGACGGTGATTATTATAGTTTTTCGGTGTGACAAATGAAGGCCGTATTTGCATAAATATCGTAATCACTTTAATAATAATAAAATAAAATATTTTAACATATCAAATATGAGACAAAATAATGATACACGGGCTCGGGTTCAAAATGTAATCGTTAATTTGACTAATTAAGTTATTTTTAATGATAGTAAATCTTGACAAACGTCAACACAGCATTCATTTGTTTTGATACAAAGTTTCGATATTCAAAATTAATTATTAAATAAATAAAATGTTGAGCTTCCCTATCGTGTGAATCGATAGTAATACATACATACATATAATTATTATCTCCTCTTTTTCCCACTTAATTAAAATACGTTGTACGGGCGAGACAGAGTACGTGCTGGGACTTTTCTCTCGTCTGCTTTCCACCTCTACTCGGATTATGGACTCCTGGTAGCGCGGAGGCAATTTTGTATGCCGCAATTGAAATATTAAATTAATAAAAATGCCGTTTTGAAATGTTTACCTTCCCTCCGCGTCACCGGCGAGACAGAGACGGGCGCGCATTATCCGCTAGTGAGCGACAGAGACGCCACTATTATACATTGAATGGAAACTGTGTTTTAATAAAAATTCCACCTCCTCGCGTAACGTGCTCTCCTGATAGCGCCGAGCGAAATTTGTATATGAAAATTAATTATAAAAATATAATCAAAGTTGCCCTATAAAAATATACATTTTAATCTCTATGCATACATTTATAATATGAATAAATCTTAAACTTTATACACACACACAAACACACGATTATAACATACCGCATTATGGCTGTGATTAGTAAATTGTTGCGGTGTAACTAATTACGGCCATCGCCTCTGATATTTACTCTACACATTCATGAAACAATCTATAGATTATATATTTTTATACATTACAGATTGGATTATCTTACTTGAAATATACATATCGACGGGCTCGACTAAGAGTAATATGACTCGGGATATTACCTTTTTAACTTTTTCTCATTTTATTATTTGATAAATTATTGCGCATATTCTGACAAAAAATCACGATTCTAGTGCTTAAATTGAGAAAGATAGGTTTTTTCTTATAGGGTACGTTTCGAGTTATCGCCCACGGGAGAAAAAATTTGACGCTCGAGTAATACGAACGGAGACATCGCCTTCTTAGTCGTTCTTTTGCTAAACACTGTAGGCGATATCTTCAGGTAGCTTAGTCTTCATTGCGCACACCGACACCATATACGTGTGAACAATCATGTGTGTGTATTAGTAACCAATAAGACACGGCTATGACTCCCCACCACCATCACTATCAGTCCCTTTCTTCCTGCCTTATAATACTCATACAATACTCACCAACAATTACACATTTCAAAAAAAATTCAAACATTTCAGGGATGGCGCAATACTTCTTCTTATTCACGATCACTTGTTTAAACTCTACTTTACTAAAATAATTTCATTTTTAATAATAATTTAATATTATTATTTTAAAAACATATTTTTCAGTGATAATATATAATAATAAAAGTTATATTTTTTTAAAAGTGGTCGAAACAAAGACTCCCTGCTTTGTTATAATATTGGTGGATTATCAACACTTTTGAAACCAAAAACTATAAGTGGTTCTTGGGTGTGTTTTTATCAGCAAAATCAACAGAATGATGAAATACCCTGTTATTTGTATTATATTCAAACAAAACTGCAATTCCAATAAATACGATAATATAAAGTAGTGAGTATTATAAGATAGAATTCCTATGGTCTTATTCAGTGAAGTGGTCAAGTCATATGGCTATTGTATTGTGAACATAATATATTACTAATATCCTAATTTACCAGTTGTATTTTGATTTAAAAACTTGCCACTAAATATGTTCCCACATATGTGAGATGTTTAAAAAACATTTTTTTTCATTAAATAACTATTATTCTCTATTATTATTAAAATAGGGTATTTTGACATAACAAGCTGAAAATTTGTAGAAACAGTTATTTTTTTTCAATAAATCACACAGAAGCTTCGAAGTTTATTATTAGCTGCAACTAAACAAGCGGATGACAATAAATACTATCGTCATTTTAAATTATCAATATTTATTTCATTTACTGATTATTTCAATTAAATAACCATTCTTAGAAATCATACATTCATTCATTCTACCACTTAATACCTCGGACATCGTTCAAGTGGTTTGGTAAAAACACAATATTATATTTAATTGAACTGATATTTCTGTTTCATGGTTTTTTTTCATTGATTTTTTAAAATCCAAAAACCCTCAAGTACCTGATATTTTTCAAGGGCTTATTCACTCTTATAATTATTGTGTGATATTTTTCAAAAAGTTTCAGTATTCATAGGCCTTTAACGCCATTAACATTATTTTTTGTGTATTTCTCAGACGACGCGACGGTAATACAATTTTAAATATAATAGCTGATTTGTGTTTTATTTGTGAGAAGTCACTATTGAATAGTGATTTTGTTAATTAAGTGTGTGGTTTGGAAACTTTAAAGACTTCTATAAAATGAATAGCGGAAATTTTCCCATTAATATCAGTCAGTGCACCTCGTAAAAATAGAAGCGGTGACAAAAAAATGATTATCGACACAAGGTCAGTAACGCAAGTAATCTAGAATTTATAGACAATATCATAAAAATAGTAGAGAAACGAAAGGATTAAAAATTTTTGGAATCGACCACTAGTAACTATAATCATAAATAATATAATCATTTACCCAATCGATGAAGGAGATTTATAATTATAATTAAAAATATCCTTAGTATATTACGTATATGAGAAATTTAATGTATGAACTAATTAAAAATACAAATTATTAATTGTAAATGATTTTATAACTGCATACTTGGTATTATTGAGTGAGTATTACAGGTATCATATCAGCTATAGCGAGGATAGACACTAATAATGATAAAATGATAGGAAGAGCTAATAAAATAATGTCACATGTGATTTAATATTAATGCATGAGAAAAAGTATACTAATAAAACCATTTTTTCAACAGAATGAATGAATATCTTTACCATTTGTCTTTATTTGAATTGGTTTTTGAGAAAAAGCATTATATTTTGTTATCTGTATTATATTCAAACAAAACTGCAATTCCTATAAACACTATAGAGTATGGTAATATTCAGTGAAGTGGTCAAGGAATGAATGCTTAAAATAATATCAGTTGGGAAACCTAGTCACTTGAGATATTCCAATGCTTATCCTAATATACCGGTTGTATTTGTGTATATTTATTTATTTTATTAAAGGTAGTGGTGCGAGTGTCTGGTAATGAAGCTGCTAGTAGTAGTAGTAGGTATAGTAGTATAATAGATATTGTAGGTGTGTGCGTGTCGGTGTAGTAGTGTGTGTGAGGGAGCTAGGATGAGAGTGTGTGAGTGTGATGCATAGTAGTGTGTGTGTGACTTATCATCTCCAAGTATTTCAAGAAGGACATTGAAGACAGCGATAACTCCGTGTATCGCCTTCCCGTGCGCTTCCCCTCCGCAAATCTTCCCTACAAGAACAATTTTTAGCTTGCCCCCTTTTAAATATTGCATTATTACATATTTAAAAAATACTCGTATATTGATAACACAATGGGGCACGTTTTTCCGAAAACAGTGAAACGATATAGCATTTGAATAAAGAGATATTAAATAAAAACCTTAAAAAAACGGTTTTTCGGCCGTCCTGTAAAGTTGTGTTTTTCGACTTATCGCCGTCTTAGCGGAGCCCGTCGATATAAATAAATCTTAAGCTTTAGAAACACGCAATTAAAATATCGCAAACGGCCGTGATTAGTAAATTGTTGCGGTGTAACTAATTACCGCATTCGTCTTTGAGATTTACTCTACACATTCATGAAATAATCTACAGATTATATTTTTTTATACATTACAGATTGTATCGTCTTACATGAAATTTATGATATGTTAAAATTATAATATGAATAACTAAATATGCATTGAACTTTAGGCATACATAGGGGAATTAACATACCGCAAACGGCTATGATTAGTAATGTTTTTAGTGTGACTAATTACGACTTCGCTTCTGACATTTACTCTACAAATTCTTGAAACAATCTATAGATTTTTTTATACATTACAGATTGGATCGTCTTACTTGAATGCTTTGTCTAGAAATGTGAATGAAAGTTTGAATGGTAATTTGTCAAATGGTGAGTTAAAATATTTTATATATATATATAAAATATATATATATATATATATATATATATATATATATATATATATATATATATATATATATATATATATCTATATATATATATATATATTTTTTTTTTTTTTTTCTTATGTTAAGAAAGTGCATAATTTTCTTTCTTAATTTTCAGCGAGCAGTTAAAATGATGACACAATGCTGATCAGAGTAATATTCCTCTCATTGTTACTGGTTCTAACATCAGCGAGACCACCAGAAGAAACCAACGAAATTGAAGCGATTCCAACTTTGAGGCCCACGCCAGATTACAAGAAGCTGTACATTTGGGAAAAAAAGAAAAATGCTAAAAGCACACCTACACCGGTTGTGATTTCGAGCACGCCTCTGACTCAAGTGTTGAAGATGGAAGTCGAAGAGTATTATGTGGAGCATGAGATATCCGAGCCAAGTGCGAAGGCTGCAGCGAGACAGATAAACCTGGAAGATTGTAAGATATTTGACAATCTGAACACCCAAAATATAAAGAATTCCAATAATAATGCACTGACATACATTTAATCCTTTAATTTATACAAATATTGAATTTATCTGTCAGATTCTGTTGAGATTATCGAGAATGTATTATTAATTACATATTTGTATTATTAATTGTTGTCCAATGAGAGAATCAACTAGTCGAATTTTGTACGGAGCACAGGTCAGCGTTGTTTGATTAACCTTAATTGAAGGCTATTTTCAATTGTAGGCCAAAAACTTATATATTATACAATAGAAAAATGAGTCATAAATCATTCAAATTATGCACTCATGATATAATAATTTGTCATGTCAATCTGTACATTTTTCTCATGCAATTTGTATGTACACCTAACAATTGTAAGAAGTAATCGCTGCAATCATTGTGACGGTGGGCACTTCACTTTGATATGATTAAATTTACATTAAAACACCGTATGTTGACCTGTTTAGGTTCAAAATCATATGTTAATTTGATTTGTTTATTTTTACAGTAGCCACACAATCACCAGGTTGTATGGAATGTACCAAAAAAGAAATGGATTATTGTGCCGGTACACAAGTTATAAGCGATCATTGCTGTTGTGATAAAAGATACTTTGGTTAGTATATTTACTATTCAATATATTTACACAACGTTTATTCTAATTGAAGCTATTTTGTAGAGGCATTTCCATATGTACCGCACACATGTTACCTGGGCAGCGTTCAATGTAAACCTTTGGCAAGTGATTGTGGTGAATATATGAGACTTCGAGATTGTTGTTGTGATAAACATCTTTCCACTAAGTGTAAGTTATCTACTTTAAACAGAAATTAATTTTAAAATAACAATATCCTGTCATGTTGAGCTAAAAATACAATAATTGCTTTTGAAATACTGAATATTATATATTTTTTATATCTTTTTAAGCTATGATAAATACCCATTTTAACAATAATTATATTTTTTAATATAGCAGTATGTATACTGATTCCATATAATAACATTTCAGGGAAAATGCACCTTGCTGGAAATGGAACAAGATTGGAATTGTCCATTATGAGTATAATAATAATATTTGTATATCAAATTGTAAATATTCTGCACTAATACAAATCAATTTTCATAAAAAAATCAATGATAAATTATAATTTTAATAAATAAATGTTATTATGTACATTATGAGGCCATTTGTAGTTTTACAGTGTTAAGTTTGTTATGTCTTTAACAATATCTTTTTCATCAATAATTCTGTGATCTGTGTTTTTTTTTTTAGAACGTGAAATTTTATAATCTTCCATGTACATATAAATAAATAATAAATGGTTAAAATTGTTTTTTTCTTAAGTAACTATAAATATCATCCCAAAACTGATATCTCTCATTGTTTGGATCGGTGGCCATTTGTATGGAATCAGTGACTTTTAAATATTCAATTGCTGAATTATTCATAACTGGTGTCCATTTTATGGGTATTAAACTATTTGTGGATGGAGTGGGATTCCTGAAAATTGATACACATAATTTTAATGCTGGCCACAAAAGTTAGTTTGAGAATACTCACCCATATTTTGCAAAATTAAAGATCATTGTAACTTGTCGATCCGATACCGTGCGTGTTGTAAAATCTTCAATGGATGTCATTTCTTGTGGAAAAGTTAAAACAAATCCAAGATCACCACCGTGACCAACGCCTCTTTCAATACTTCTGTGCTGTATAGGATTTTTTAATTTACTTTCATATCCAAATTCAGTATAATATATTGGATTTGTGTTATTTATAAGTTTTAATTTCAAATTATTGTGCAAATCGTAGAGGATGATTGTATCTGAGAGAAAATTAATAAAAGATTGCTTCGTTGCATTGGACATTTTAGACCCTTGAAAATAAAACTGTTTTATTTTCTTTAATACTTCACCTTTTGTTTGAGCACTACTTATTTTTTGTATGATTGACTTAGGCAATAATGTTTCAAAGATACCTTCTATATTTTTTGTATTAGTTTTAAGTTCATTGTAATATGTGAGACCTTCATCATTAGTAAAGCTGATTATCTGAGGAATTTTGTAGTAATTACTAGAAGATAATATTTTTGTAGGTGTTTGCGTTAAAAATGGTTGTTCTCCTTCAATAAATGCCTCAGTGCAAGGTACAAATGTAATTCTGAATGGATGTGGAGCTTCTTCTATGTCTATTTTATCTGCTGCCATTGCCAACATGGACGGGGGAACTTTTTTTAAGTTTTCCATTAGTAAGTTGACATTGCTTGTTTTTATATTTAGTTTTCTACCTAGTTTAAAAGCCCATTTAACAGGATCTTCGTTATGTGTCCATGCATTGGTTGATGTTCCACTGTTAATGATGATTCTTTGAAATAATCCCTCTGCCATTGGAGATAAAGTCATGTAATCTACAGATGCTCCGCCACTGCTCGATCCAAATAAGGTAATATTATCTGGATCTCCTCCAAAACTTCTTGCATTGTCTTTTATCCATTTCAATAGGGCAACAATATCCTTCAAGCCGGCATTGCCAGGTGCATCTTTAGTTTTTGATGATAGAAAGCCGAAAACTCCTAGTCGGTAATTGAAGAGCACGACTACTGCACCTTTTTTAACAAGTTTGTCAGGTCCCCAAAGATAAGGAGAGCCTATTCCGAATTTAAAAGCTCCTCCGAAAACCCACACAATTACCGGATGATTCTTTGCTTTGTAATTAGGCGTGTGGATATTTGCATACAGGCAATCTTCACTACCCATGTAGTATTTACCGGGCTCAAAATATTGAAAACAGGGCAAACCTTCTCTCAACGCATCACGAACTCCTTTCCAATGAGTCAATCGAGTTGCAGCCTTAAATTAATCAAAATTTTATTTACTCAGTTTATATTTAAAATATTAAAAATTCTCACCTGAAACCTTGCCGGCTTATTAGCATACGGTACACCCAAAAAAGAGTAAAATGAATAATCGTTCCTTATCTTAGTCTTTATTCCACGTATCTTTCCCTCTTTCAATGTGACAACATGATGACCGGTGAGGAATGGAAGATATTTAATATTATCTTTAGATTCTTCTTGTACAGATACTACATCTTCAAAGGAGTTTGAAAAACTCAACAAAGAAATTAATATAAAAAGTTTTATCAACATGTCAGACTGAACTGAATTCTGGATGCTGGTATAAAAAAAGACTCATTTTTATACTCTTACGCCACAGGGTGATTAAAAAATGACTATCACAAATAAAAATATTTTTTTCCCACAAAACTATTCTATAATAAGAATAAATGTATTTTTTTTTGTTATCGAATACGCACATTTATTTATATTTAATTTATGAAACACCTTGTTAATGCATCTAATAAAATAGCGGTAGATCGAATTCGTCGAATTTAATGGCAGCCTACAAAAAAAATAGTTTAAAACCGGCCATTTTGGAGTTAATGTTTCAAACGGTATATTGAATAAATTTGGGCGTCAGAAACTGCATAAAAATGCGAAATCAATATAATACTTTCACTTTTAATATTATCATTTGCCGTCGCATACAAAGACGATGGTAAAAGTAGTAATGTATGGAGGAGAGAAAGTGTGCTCAAAATTCGGTAATGACCTCGTTATACGACGTGTTTCCGTATTTACTTTTTAAAATTATATTATTTCAAGTCGAAAATAATATTGATTAAATTTGATAAATCAATGGATATGACACGTAACTGTATTACGTCATTTAAATAAACCACTCATTACTTAGTAAAACTTTTAAAAAGGTATGACGAATTCAGAATGATGAAAGCATTAAGATCTTTTAACAATCTCTTTTTCGTGTATTCATTGTTATTCTTAATTCGAAACAGTCGTATAAAGAGGCTTCCCCTTCTCTGTGTAGAAATGTGAAAATTCAACTTGTACCCAAAACAGTTTCATTCTCAACGAAACTTGCTTTGGGATCTGAGCAAAAATGGTGAGAAATGATTTTTTTATATGATGAATGGTATTAAATATTATTCTATTTGTTTATATATATATTATACTTACTAATTCATATTTATTCAATAAGTGTCTCCTATAAAACAAGTCTAAGAGCAATAAAATATTGGAATTGAATGGAAGTTGATCTTTTTTATAAATCCCACTAATGTAAAAATTAAAATATATTATTCAGGGCAGCGGTCCAAGTGCAGAGAAAGAACGCAAAGAAATATTCTTGAGAATTGCAGATAAATTAAAGACAGCCGACCCAGAGTTGGTAAAGTCAATAGGCGGAGTCTACCAGTTTGCAGTGATGAGGAATCAGAGTGTGAAATATTGGAGTGAGTATGAATAAATTGATACTTTATTGACAGTTATATTTATTATCTTTTACAATTCTAGCTATGGATTTGAACAATGTGACAATTTATGAAGGAATGCCAGAGGATGAAGAGGCAGACGCCACATTTACCCTCAACGAGGATGTGTTATTGAGAATTGCCAAGTCTGAAGTAGCGGCCAGAGTTGCCGTTCAATCCGGAAAGTGTTCCGTTACAGGAAACATCATGAAAGCCATGAAACTGGAGCCTTATCTTAAGTTTTAAGCACTGTTATGTTATGAATATATTATTATAAATAAAATTTGTTTCTATTGTCTGCCGAATTCTTCCATTAGTCGCATAATTCTTGATGTTGTTTCAAAATCAACCGTCATCTTCGGTTTGGATTCCACTGCCGATCTGGCAAATGCAGTCACCATCGGCGTGACCATCATCATCTTCTTAGCTTTTAATATATTGATCACTTGCTACAAAATACAATTTTAATTATAAAAGAACATCATTCTTCAATGAAATAAAATTACCATCACTAATTTTATCAGATACACTGCAAATGTGAGGAAACTTATTGTCATCAATGCAGTCTCGGCAGATAAGAAATCGACATTTCCATCATGGTGGTCTTTAAAACCACGACTCATTCGTCTCGGCCAAAGCTGATTTATTCTATCCTCTAAAATAAAACATATTTATACTTTAAAATATTTACAGCACCCTTCTCAATTGTCTTAATTATAATTGACAACTCTACGGAATTAATTCTGATAATTTTTAAGGAAATATATTTATTATATACTGTCAAAACTAAAAATTTACTATTTAATATATGCATATAGTCCTTGTATAAGGTGACCAACTTTTATTCAACAAACTATTAAAAGAGTTTTGAAAATGATGTTTTTTTATATGGACCAACTAAATAATATTTTTATGGGCGTTAAAGGTTAATTTTCATAGAAAAGGAAGACAATTGCTCACATTATTGCTCTCCATCTTTTTATGTATGTATTTTCATTATTATAATTGCTTTAGTTAGGTGTAAAATATGTTTGTTTTTAATTAATTAAATGAAATCAAACTCACCGATGTTGATCATAATAATATCGTGCAATTTTTTAAGATATTCAGTCTTCTTTTTAGGAGCGTGTGGAATACCACCTATAAAATTCTTATGCATAGTCTTCAATAATGAGAATATAGAATTAAAATCAAAAGATTTCACTGGATCTACAGTCGGTTCGAATTCAAGATCCTCGTCATCTTTATTCTCCGTATCAGGTAAAAAAGTAACATTATTAAAATGTGTCTTTTGAAGACCGTCCGAATTGAACAAGGGTGTGTATGAATTTAAATAATCATCATCTCGACTGGGGATTTGTTTGATTTTAGTATTTATTTCAGGGAGTTTCACCCATTCTGCGTCATTTTGGAGAAGAAGCAAAACCAACACAATACTGATAACTATTTGGAGTTTTGTCATGATGAACAACTTCTCCTGTGTCTTGTAATAAATACACTGAATACATTCTTCAGATATAACTGTTAAGATGATGAATTCAAGAGATAAAGGTGCATTAGTTCCAGCAGAGATGTGACAAAATCACTCACCTGTGAATTCATTCACTGTACAATGGAATAAAACAAAGTGTTTGATATTAAAAAAAAGGATATTTATTTATTTGTTTTTAAATGTACCCTTTCCCATGTCTCTTTGATTTACTCAATTGATAAATACTAATAAAATGCAAAATGTCGCTGCTTTAATATAATGCTCAAGCAAACATGTCTTTTCAATAATATAATACACATACAAATCGTATAAAATGCACATTGTATATAAAACATTCTCGGACACGTACAAAAAAAAATTCACAATAAGGCAACATTTATATATATTTAATTTTATTTGTTCTCATAGATTCATTCTTATCGGAGATTTTCCACGGCATTAATTTATCACTCGCTTGCATTTTTTATTCGATTCGTTTTTTGGTGTTCGTCAATCCTACAATATTAAAAGCCGTGGACCGCATTTTATAACTAAATAAACCATGAGTCGGGCTCATTGTTTAGCAATTTAATATCAAATATGTTAAATAAATTATTATTTTTTTTATATAATATTCAAAGCTAATGTTTTAAATTGGTCTGTGAATCATTTAAAAAATATATACACACTGCTTAAACAGATTATAGAATTCTAATTCTGACTGCTTCACACCAAATGCTGCATGATTTTTAATCATTAAAAATATTTATAGGGGAGGAAGGGTCTGTTATTGTATTTATTAATATAAAAATTATTAATCTGAAATAAAAAGTTGCTTCCAAGACGTCTCAACTAAATTTTGCGATCCGTTTAAATGTTCTCACTTAACTCGCCTATAAATATTGATGATGATTTAAAATGAACATATTTTTCCGTACAAAATGTAGTAGAATTCAAAATAAATCTTCATTTGGAGTGGAGCGATTGGATTAAAATTACTAAATATTGTCACCATAATAAATTAAAACGAGAAGTAAACTATAGTATAGCTTGAAATACAGATAAGTTTTACATAATTTACCTCTCGTGGAAGATTATTGGGAAAATTTGAAATGAATAAAATACAATAAAAATCTCAATGAGTAAACATTAACATTAGAAGAGATATTTTTCAGATCTTTATGTTATAAACATAATCAATAAAATTGAATAAAGCAACAAATATTTATACAAAATAACTAAATAGCTGTTAAAATAAAATGTGACACATCAAATCAACGGGTTCTTAATACAAAAACGTATCTACAAATTGACGTTTTAAATATTCATATGCCATATTAGTTTTTATTATAATAAGACTATGACATTATTTATTAGTTTTTACATAATATCTTTATAAATATGGATACAATTTGTAGATAGGTTGTTGTGTTAATCACCCACCGAAACTAGATACATTCTTATTTTAATAACATCAATAATTACAACAGCAATATTAATTCTAGTGCTTATTTAAACCATTTCAATATAATATATCAGTAAATAAATTATTATTATACAGGTGAATCCCCATAATCCGGAAATTGATTATTGTATTTAAAATCAACGATTTTTTAAGTACAGTCAATTGGCGAGGAAAACATTTTTCTATAATCGCAGTCAATAAACTCGCGAGTTGTCACCGAATGAATTTGCAGTGCGGCATGTTTCTATTCTGAAATTAACTCTACAAACAATTGAAATATATTCCCCATGAATCTTTGACTGTATTAATCAATAAAATAACAATAGGAATGTAAGTGTATTGTAGTAAAAACAAGTCACACTTTGTACACAACCACGGTCCATGCCGAAAATACAAGTCGGCAATAGTGATTTAATAAGCAAAAACTCTAGTCTTAATTATTATTTAAAATGCGTGTAAGAAAGCAAATGTTTGACGGAAGACAACAAATCTCACCCGGTGGTCGGTCATCTTGATAATACACGAAAGTTTCAACCACACCGATAAATATTATTTCAATTAAATATATTATTAGAGCGGAGAAGGGCTCCACGATCAAAATTAAACTAGAGAGAAGCACGAGATTTTATTTAATAGACATTCATAATAAAGAGGTAGATTAATAATAAATTTCCTAATGAGAAACATCGAGCTGAAGAAGCCGAAGAGTGGCTTTTGTAAATAATAAAATAGTGAGATTGAATTGTATACAAAATTTATTTATCTACGACAAAAACGCACTCACTTTGTGCATTTCATGGGTTGTAAAATTGTTCCCTAAATATATTTATGTATTAATAATAATAATAACATTTAGTAATAATTGCTCATTTATGAACACGGCTTAACAATAAGGAATGCAAGCAATATATATATAATTATGTATATAGGGAAAAATCCCTTGAACGTTGCTCGGTATGAAAATGTGTATGAGAATAAATAATCTCTAAATATCACTGTTAACAAAACAAAGCTATACGGGAGTTCCTTAAAATGTAAAGCTGTCAATATTTAAAAACATGACAAAATAAATCTCAATAATATGTCAATTAAGAGATAGTAAAAAACAGATCCAAAATGTATTTGTTCATTAATTATTTTGTTCGTTTATCCTACGTATATAAACAATACTGGTTTAGCAAGTAAATTAAAATTGTTATGGAATACTTGTGTCGGAATTTGAGAGGGTAGATAATATAAAAAAATATAAAAACTGTCTTTGTTGAAATATTTATACGAAACGGCGTTGGAGTTTGATTATTTTTATTACACCTTAGCCAGCAGTTTTTTCCAGCATATCTTCGACGACTTCTTGCTCTCTAGAGGATTTTGTTGAGTGTCATTTTCTCCGATTCTATCGACACTTTTGGATTTAATTCCCCTCTTGGGATCGTCTGCGGCTGCGGATTTGGCACTTGGTGATTTGGCATCATTGATACAATTGTCTTGTAGGCCATCAGTGGAAATGTTTTGTCGGTTATCACCTAAAATACTAATTCTATCTACGCTCTTGCTTTTTCTGCCACGTTTCTGCAAACCAAACTGAATCTCTTTCTTTTCTGATGTGTCCGGAATGAAAAGGCTGAGTATGAATCTCTTCTGGTGAGGCAACTGTCAGGGTTTGACCGGCTCTGTGTTCTCCGCGGTCCAACGGTTGTCGTCAGATTCGTGTGTGATGTAACGGTGACCGACGGCTCCTTCTAACTGGCGGAGATCTTTCCACGTATCATAATCTTGAAGCCACCGATGAAGCAAAGTCTTATCGACCGTAAACCGCTTCCTCTGTTTGACTTGCAGTAAATTATTTATCAGATCAATTGCTAAAAAATTGAATTATTAATACTAATAATAAAAATTAAATAATTTAAATGTACCAACCATCGAGAGATATTTCTTTCCATGGATTTGGTGGATACATAAATGCGGCATTTTGAATCTGTTCGTTGATATCTTCGTCCTCGTTAAATGGAAAAGTTCCACTCAAAGAGACATAGACAATTACTCCGACACTCCACATATCGAGAGATCTGTTATAACCTTTATTTCTCAATACTTCTGGAGCTGAAAACACATAAAAAAAAATTATCAAAAAAAAAATTATAGAATCAATCCTAACATGGATCGTAATTGGTGCCCTTTTTTTAAATTGATTTTACCATCAATAAAAACTAATGAGATTTCTTAATTCTATAAATGTATGAATAAAACATCACCACAATATGAAATTCAATGGAAAATAAGCTTAGTATTTTTAGAAAAAAAAAATAGATTTGGAACTGATTATAGTCATAAATTCTCACAAAAAAAGCATTGTATTGTGTTGCAATTTTTTTATAAATAACATATAATCCATCAAGGTAATTTTTTTTGGATGTGTAAAAATACTGTGGTTTTATCAAATATTTGTGGCCTCATTTGAGCAAAAGTTTTCTTATAAAATATCTCACCCAAATAAGCTGGAGTTCCGACGACAGATCTTCTAAATGACTTTTCTCCGATAATCCTCGCAAATCCGAAATCGCACAGTTTAACTTGAGGAAAGTCAGAGTCGGACGACAGTAGTACATTTTCTGGCTTGAGATCGCAATGAACAATATTTTTACTATGAAGATGTTTCAATGCAATCAAAATCTGGGTGATGATAAACTTTGTGATTCTTTCAGTCAGACGTCCTTTTTCATGCGACAATATCATTTCGAGCATGTCGCCTTTTAGTTTTTCCATCACGACAAAAATTCGTTCGGGAGTTTCAAACATCCTCTCGAGATTCACAACGCCCGGATGAGAGAGATTTTGTAGGATCGCAACTTCATTTTTCAACTGAGCTTCCTGTTTTGTTGGGAAACGGAGCTTATCGATAACCTGCAAATTTAATATGTTAGTGTTGCTTTTATACAATCATCGTAAAAAATATACCTTAATTGCAACAGGTCGATTTGTTCTCCTGTGAATACCGCCATAAACGATGCCGAATTGACCAGAACCTAAAACTTCATCGGGAAATATTTGGTAGAGTTGCGACATGTCTGTGACTCTTTCTTCAGGCATTCCGTTATTGCTTTCACCTAAGAATCACAATTTACCATAAAAACATCTTGTATTATAATATATTTTTTATAAATTTAATGGTAGTACCTGAATTTTGGGTAACTGGAAGTAATGCTTGTCGAATAGCAGTCTCCCAAGATTTGGCTAAATAAGCACCAACTCCACTGTCCGGAGGCGGCAAAGAAGCTCCAATGCCTCCTGGTCCTCCGACTAAATGAATAAGCGGATCGGCACCCACCAAATAGTCAATATTTGCCGTTCTCAATTCAAAACAATGCATCACATCTAAAATAATTATATTTAAATATTAAACCATCAATTTATTAAAATCATTTGAAGGCTATTAAAATAATATGTATAAAGCTATAATGACGGAGGCGTTCTCAAAAAAATTGTTCCAAGATCATAGATGATGACGAACAGTTTTTTAAATAATATTTAATCTTATAAGACACACCTTTTATTATTGTATTTATTTATAGATGTGTAAAAAATTTTATAATAAAAGAAAATTACCTCCTTGAGGCACTCTTGCCGTGTCGATGGTTAAAATTTCACTCAACGGAATCTCCTTGTAATATTTGGCGCCTTGATCGGATTGAAACATTGTTATTGATTTTGTGTCGAGTCTCCAGTAATGTCTTTTGATCTAAAATATTGAAAAATTATAAATAAAATTGAGAATTATTTTAGTAGTAGTATTAGTAGTATACCGTTTTGTCTTTGTTTGTAAAATGAACGAGCCAACCCTCTTTAATACTTTTAGACCCTCGTTTCTTTGTATGCTTAACAGACTGGACTATTCTCATCAATGGGATGTTTGCACTCGGTGATGATGAGGAGCTGTGAAATGTGTGCGAACTATATGAAATCATTATATGGAACTATAAATTCGATTGTGCATACCTGCTCGGTCTGCTGCTGGACTTTTCTTCGGAAGATGAATTGTCTCCGTCGTGCTCTGGAACTGTCGGTGGTGGTTGATGCATACCGGCACCATTATAACCCTTACGACTACTTGATCCCTCAACATCGGAGTCTTCATCATCCTCGATCATTGAACCGGAGAGAATATCTCTATCACTTCCTGTACTGTCTGGATATTCATCTAAAAATTGGTTTAAAAATCAACAATCTAATTTAATTGTTGATCAAATATTATACTTACTTCCGAGATCTCTGGTGATTTCACCGCTACAATCTTTGGGGATTTTCTCTAAACATTTCTTGTGTACATTATGATGGCAGTCTTTGCACTGGAGTCCTTGTTTGAAAAGGCCGCGCAAGAGTTTCCGGCAATGTCGGCATACTGTTGGTCTTGTATACGAGTGTAAGACAAAGGTGTGGGGAATATTCACTGGCTGAGGTGTTCCCGGAGGCCATCCCGGTCGAGTACCCAACGTAGGTGATCTACTCGGTTTATTTCCTGATGATGTTACGCTCTATAATTCATACACAATGACTATTTTATCAATCTAGACAATGAATCACAATTAAAAATTAATCTAAATTTCAGCCAAAACAATTACCATCATAAGCTTCTCTTTGTCTTTGTTCAATTGCGTAATCATATCAAAAATAAAATCTGATAATTGTCAGTATGAAATAAAAGACAATTCATTGTGCTGGAAATATTGTATTTATTTGTGCTTTGATAAAATACATGAATAAAAAATCAGTAACTGAAGGTTAACATCAAAATAGTAACAATTATCAGATCTTATTTTACCCACCACCATTTGATCATGATGAAAAAATGAAATACTTCGATATTGTTGACTTACTAATAAAAAAATTAAGTACAAGTATAAAGCAATTAAAAATACAAATAAGTCGTAAAATAACAATATGAGTAAAAAAGGACGGATTAATATCACATGATTACATGACATATACATACTTAAAAAAAATCAAAATACAAAAAAAAAACATCATAATAGAGCAAAAAATGGAATGTGAAAAAAAAATCAATAAGATGACTATGCTATTTGTGACATGCTTGTTTGTGTTGCTTAATTATTTAAATTCACCAGATCGGCAAGCTTTCTTACCAATGAATTTGTGGTTTCTTCTGGTTGGGAACCGAGAGAACCCTGAGATGCCCTCGAGGGTGACCTCGGAGGTCCAGGGAAAGCTGACGATCTACGGTTGGAAACCTGCGAGCAATTGTGTGGTATTTTCACCGCACATCTCTTGTGATAATTCAAGCCACAACCTAAAAAAACATTAAAAAAATATATTTTCTCTTGTCTATATGCTTTTGTATGTATTTAGTTTTTGAATATAAATGAATTTACCTTCACACTTGAGTCCTTGTCTAACGAGTCCAAACAGCATTTCTCCACAAAAGTCACAAAATGTTGGAGCTTTATATGAGTGAACAGCGAGGGTATGAGGCCTCACCGTCGGTATTTCATCTGGAGTACATACACTACCTAAAATAATTAACATGTATGAGGAAAATACTATGGGTTATTTATTATTAACAAAAAAATTAACCAAAAAATTGATGGTTTACAAGGAGCGAAGAAAAATATGAATATTTTAGCGCAAGAATATTGTTTTGGCTTTCATTTAAAGTATACATTTATTACTAATATGCCATATTAGCATTTATTATTTATTTATATACGACCTGAAGGGATTTTTGAGTAGGATTTTATAAATTTTGATTTTTTTTTTACAACAATGTGTTAATTCATTGTCTGTCGGTGATCTTAAAGTATTACTAGTTATACAGGTCACCGACTTAATAATCAGTATTTACCTTACAATACAGGAAATCACAGTAAACCTGGATCAAGACGATCGATTGGGATTTTATTAATATTATTCCCCATCTCCCAGTCGCAATAACCGATCAAATTAATTTCTTTTCAATTAACCGGGATTTGAAGTTTATTAATACTTACGGTTACCAGTAAGAACTATTTCTATTAGAGTTTCATCAGTCACTTCGGAAGCAGAGTTAATTAATTGGAGTACATTTGATGAGCAATAGTCATGCCGGAATAGCAGGAGTCTGTCGGAAAGCCGATTGAGGCCATTATCGGGCATCTGAAAATGTAAAGCATTCTTTATAAACGCTGTCTGTATTTATTGAAATGATTTACTCACTTTACTGTGTATAAATTCACATGCCAAGTCTTTGAGTGACTTTAGGTTTAGCGATGATGACGGTACGCTGACTGCATCCCTCAACACCCCAAACTGGAACATGAATGTCACTTCTGGGCCTTCCATTTTTATATCTGAGGACAAAAAGCAAATGTTATTATATAGTATTTTAAAAGATCGATAATGCTTTCACCATTCTCCTTGATTATGGCGAGCTTTAGTATCCCGCACATGTTTGTGTGTGAATTTCGTTTTGTTTGTGAGGCAGGAAGGAAAAAGAATAACACCGATGAAATTGTATGATTTGTGTCAGCACTGACGCAAACCATCACATTAGGTGATTGTACACAATCACATTGAAATATTTATTAAAAAATAATAATGTACAAAAGGCATGATGAATTTAAAGGAGGATGTATGATTTTTTTTAACCTAATACACTGGTTCATAAAATGTATATATTGAGATTTTTATTCCATCCTATTATAGGCGACCTTTTGTAGCTTTATAAAAAAAAGGTGGACTTATTCTGAAAACATTGTAAAAAATATTTTTGATACAGTTACCGCTTACGCTTACCGTTCGAATCGGTCAGATTATAAGTATGTGGATATATTTTTCTAAATAAAATATATTTAGTCTGCTTTGTTTTAAAGAATATGTGTGTAAAGAAAGTGCTTTAAATAGTATTATTTAGATGTATAATATATATATATATATATATATATATATATATATATATATATATATATATATATATATATATATATATATATATATATATATATATATATATATATTATATATATATATATATATATATAACCATATATTTATTTATTTCAAGTAAAATCACCCCAGTAGAAAATAATACGTTATACCTTAATTTACGCAAGAGCATTTTTCTGGATATAAATATTAACTTCACCTGTCCATTAAAAATGTGTTTGAGCAAATAAAATAAAATAAAATAGGGTGATCGTGTATTTCCTACGTATTATCGAGACGTAATTGTAATGTATTCAAAGAATAGTTAACTTGAGTTTCACATCAGACCGGGTCAACCCGGAAAGGAAGCACATATTGTATTATGTAAATTTTTTTTCAATGCCCATTGTAGACTGATGTTTTTTAACGTCAATGACAATATATTATGATAAAAATGACTGAATAAGTGTACAAAGAACTGAAAAATATAATTAATGGATTCCCTTATCACGAATGATCGATGATGCGTCATAGTTGTGGTTGGAAAAGTCGACGACCAACAATAAAATAGGTCACTTTAGGGTTACATTCACCAATATTAATACTATCGGATTATACTACTGTAGTTATAGTTTAAATAATTTTATTTTGGAATAGAAATCTAGCTATTTTACTTTAAATATTAAGATGAATGTCCACCGGTTAAGAATTAACTATCGACTTAAATAATATTTAAGATGATGATAAAGCAGAATTGATTATTAGACATTTATAATTTAAAAAAATAGTTACTAATAAAATGTACATATTTAATATTTTATCAAGCTTTAATAAATTAAATTCAATTGTATTAATTAGTAGAATAAAAGGTTTAACGCCGATAAAAATGCCAGACATCTGGATGTATAAATATCAAGATGGCGGACCAAGCTGACGAGTCTGAGTGACACTTATTCGGTAATTGAAAAACATACATATTGTTTGGAATAATTATTTTATAACATATACATATTTGGGAACTTTTGATTTTGAACGCCTCGTTTATACAGGGTGAACATGAAATAACTGAGAATATTTAAAAAAACATATTTTTTAATTAATTAAAAATAAAAAAAATAACTAATGATATAAATAGCGCTTTTGGCATCGAGTTTGGGCCAACATCTTAGAATCAGCTGTTTCTCTGAAGTACTCAGTAGTGACTGTTAATAATAATAATTGATAATTTGAAAAAAATATATATATACAACTTGTTTTTAATTGAAACTAAAATCTTTTTATCGTAATTATGTAATGCCAGTACGATCATTAAAAAAATATACTAAAGGGGGGGGGCTAGTATAAAAAATAATAATAATAATAATAACAATTACTTATGCGAGTTTCTGAATCTTCGGTTAATATAATGAGTGAATATATGGTGTCATCATAGAATAACAAAAAAATAATTTTCAAGGTCAAGTTCAAATAAATAAACAATAACAACTATGTTGTCATAACGATTAAGATCACTGACCGTATTTGCATCAACAGCAATTAATTGTTAACACTATGTTGTCATAATGTCTCATGTTGCTAACCGTGTGTGCCGTTTGAGGTTATGTTCTTGTCTACGTACTATTGTTGTTTCATGAATTCTATGACGTATGCTTATAATAATACAAATTCAAACTAGGCGGTCAATCACCTAATAAGTAAATACGCAAAATTCTCATTTTTTTTTTAAATAATAATTAAAAATGTAACTAGCCGACTTGGACGATTAATGAAGGTGTGGTTGTTTTACATTTAATGTACCATTCCTTACATTTAATTATTTTAAGTTGAATAAAAGACATGTTGTGTATATTTTTTTATTCGATTATTCTTACGATACCCTACCACCCCCTAAAATATTCTCAGTTATTTCAAAAGTCCACCCTGTATAGTTTACTGCATTTGCTCTACACACAGTATAAACAAAGAGTAGGTTAATTTCCTTGACCTCGCTAAATATGCAACAATGCTAAAACGTTCGTTTAAAAAGTAACGGTAAATAGAAAGAGGCACTTAAGAGAGCTTTTTTTATAATTAACATTGTTATACATATTTGGGATATAAAAAGACGGCGTAATACGGTAGAGGTCATTGTCACCGAAGAATGGGTTACGTGTTCACGTCTATTTTGGCAATAGTATTCTTGATGACTATATCCAATTCGGGATGTTCGGATTACGAATACAACAGGACTACAAAAAATGTGGTTTTCAAAAGCGAGCCGTACTACTTTATAAATATTCAAGAGGGAACGATTAGAGGCTTCAGGCATAAATATAAAGATGGAAAAGATGTATACTCCTTTATGGGTCTACCCTATGCAGACAAGCCGAAGAGATTTCAGGTACGTTGGGCGCTCTTATTATAATATTTTTTTAATAATATTTATAAAAAAATACACCTCGTACTGTTTATCTGTCACTTGTCGATCTTTATCAAAAACATTACACTTAATATGAAGTTGCTTGATATATTCAAGAACAAATAATATGTAAACAATTCACATTATCATTAGGATGTTTTGTAAGAACATTCTTGTTGCTCTCGAGTGTAAGGTTTTTCAGGTGGCCACAGCGCACGTGTGTATAATAAAGTTCCCAAGCTTAACTCCGTCAAAATTTTCCATTCTATCCACAGTATTCCTCATCCGAATACCTCTTTTATTCTCCTCTGAATAGACTGCAATGAATTTGCGCACCTGGGTGAACTCTTTTCCACCAATTCTGCCACCTACAGAGCTTGTTTAGGAGCGACCTTATATATTTTATTTTAACTTAATTTTATTTTATATAATACTAACATTTATTTTGTTTTAAACCATTTTTATTATTATTATTATTTTTGTCTTGTCTGTAAAAAAAAAGCTCTTATGAGCGTTTATTTGCAAATAAATAATATGCGCATGTAGTAGTGCCTACTACATTCCAATATATGAAAACAATACGCATGACACTTCTACAGATATATGCTTTTATTCGATCTTTGGTTCAGTAAATTAGCAAGAATTTTAACGTGAATAATAACCATACTTATCGTGGGTGTAATAAAGTGCTTTGACGTATTCGAGCTTTGCAACGATTACCTTTATAATATTCATTTCTCTGATATTTACAAAAAAACATTATATGATATACATATAAACTTATCATACATCAATTATTATATTCATGGGACAAACTATAAAGTTGAATGCACATTTCAATAGTTATTTTATTTATTATAAGATATATACCGTGAGGCCTTCCCTATTGACGGGAGTCCCTTTATAAGGGGTTGGCCAGGCCACCTTGGCCTTTACGGGAGAATATAGTAGAGATGGTTTCCCAGGCCACCACACAGCAATGAGTACTTAAGATCTAGTTTGCTAAGCTAGATCTACCAAGTGACTCCGGTGCCGTGAATCGAACCCGGGAGTCTTCACTCACGAATCCGTTACACTAACCACTGGGCCACAAGGCGGCTCTTAGTATAAGATCGATCTGTTAACATTTGAAAATTCAAATAGAATCATACATTTACCGAACAATACAGCAATATATGTATGTATATTTTTTTAGGAACCAGTACCGGTAAAATCATGGCAAGGGGTTAGGGATGCAATCAACGAAGCATCCCCTTGTTATCAATACATCCCCAAACTTCGAACATTTGCAGGTAGTGAGGATTGTCTGTATGCAAATGTCCATACGCCTAGTTTGCATGAAAGAAGCCTTCCAGTCATGGTTTGGGTGCATGGGGGATCTTTTAAATCAGGGCAAGGGTCTTCAGCCTCATTTAAGCCCCGACTTTTCGTCCAGCGGGGGGTGGTTTTAGTGATGTTCAACTATAGACTGGGAGTATTCGGATTCTTATCATCGGGAACGGTCGACGCCCCCGGGAATGCTGGATTGAAAGACATAACAATGCTGCTGCGATGGGTGAAAAGAAACGCCAAACACTTTGGAGGAGATCCTGAAAACGTGACTGTTTTCGGAGTACACGCAGGGGCGGCTGCCGTAGACTTCTTGACACTATCCCCCACAACCGAAGGGTTGTATAAAAGGGTGATAACCTTCAGCGGGTCTGCGTCCGAGAAGAGGCTTTTCAATATGGACCCGTTGAGGTGGACCTTCATGCTCGGCAAAGGCCTCAATATAAACACCTCCGATATAGACGAGCTGATGGAGAAGCTCAAAAAAGCACCAGCTCCACTTTTGGCCGCTGCTGCTGAAAACCTCGACAAAGATCAAACTCTTCGGCCTTTCCACTTAACGTTTGTTCCGTGTGCCGAAAAGCAGCTACCCAATACAACACCCTTTATAAACGAGTACCCTGACTGCATACTGTCTTTCGGAAATTACATAAAAGTGCCACAAATGATTGGTTACGCCCAGGACGAAGGTAAAAAAATATACAACACCCTGAAACATGTACAATCTTTGGAGAGATTCCTACCTGACGATTTACTAGCACTGGCAATGGAACTGGAAAAAGTAGACGAGGTTAAAGATATGATTAAAAAAACTTACTTCAACGCAGAAAAATCCACTACGAGAGGCTTCATAGATTTAATTTCTGACTCTAAAATATGCTACGACATGTTCAGGAATATTCGCTTGAAGTTAGATCAGAAAGATCATCCGAATATATACTTTTTAGAATATGCTTATGGAGAAATTGAAACAAGACATCACAAGGACGAAGGTGAAAAAAATGCACTTCATCGACTCATTTTAATGATGGTTAATTTTGCCAAATACGGGTTAGTAATAATACTATCAAATTTGTATACTAATTAATTACCTAATTTATTATTTTAGTAATCCAACACCGTCAATTACGGACACTACGCCGATAATATGGAAACCAATATTGAACAACTCCACAATGGATTATTTGAAAATAACCGACGTTATGGAAATGTTGGAAAATCCCAATCAAAAGAGGACAATATTCTGGGACATGCTTTACGATACAATATATAGTGAAAACTAAATTCAACAATAAAATATACAAGTCTATTGATTTTTTAAAGGTTTTTAGACACATCAACGTGATAATTAATTATCTTAACTATTACTAGTTACACAAGTCACCGACTTAATAATCGCCACAGTTTTTACCATACAATCCAAAAAATTTGCGTAAACCTGGATTAAAAGGAATCGATTGGGTTATAATAACCGAAAAAAACATTCCAACTCATGATCACAGTTTTGTAGCCACGCACGCACTTCCAGTTACTTTTAACTTAAAATTATAATTTTTTTATAAAATTGATATTAGAAGTTGCATAATGAAATTGATGAAAATTTGCCTAGAAGATGTTGAAAGTGAAATTTGAATAAATCAACCAAATAAATTATAGAGGAGAGTCGGACAGCCACGGATATTTAATAAAAAATATAGCTTGGTTAAAAAAAATACACAACCCTCATGTTTTGACACGAAATTTAGAAAAGCGTTAAATATTAAACCTAATTAATAAACAACAGCTAAATGTAAATAATGAGAGATGTTTTAATAAAGACGAATAAGGCTAAGAAAATACTCTCACTAGTATTATATAAATTATGAAGATGGTATTTAGGGTTCGAAATTTTCCCATAGTACATTTGCATTTAGAAAGTGGTCTTATGACAAAATCAAATCAATATTAAGCATGTATTATTACATAAAAAAGGGATTTGAATTCTGACAATAAATAAACGAGAAAGTGTTTATAAACATCTTCGATTCAAGAAAACTAGTTTTTTTATATTCAGTTTAATACATCACATCTAAAATGGTATTGTGTAATATTGTAAAGTGTCTTCTGTTAAAAGTGTTTTCAATGCAATGAGGAAAAACTGTAAAAATCTAACTGAAAAGCATTTATATAATATGTTAATCATTAGTTTTATCATTAAAACAGCTCCAATTTAAGCATTTTCATAATAATATTTTATCTTAACGACACTTTCTATGGTTATATCGTGTGAATTCACTTAGTAGTTATATTTAGCACCCAATACCATCAATTATCACCTAAAATATAACCTTTCTATACTCTTTACAATAATAATAATATTATTTAAACACAACAGAGTAGTTTATCAATAAATATATTTTAATTCATTAATGCCGATTAAAAATCAATAATAAGGATTTAATTTAGAATTCTATAACTATAAGAGTGTTTCAACACAAATACTAAATTTCTTAAAATATTATTTCTCACTCATACAAAAATAAAAATACATAAATGTGTTCGAGATACAAGATACTGTAAATATTTTTTCTCTCCATAAGTACAATAATTTCCCGTTAAATGGTTATATTGATCGTAATTGGAGATACATGTACTAAAAATGTGGTATATAACAGAATATTCGTTATTTATTTATATATGCCCAGGGGGGGCTTTTTTACAAATTTTCGTTTTTTAGTCACAACAACGTGTTAATTGTCTGTCGGTGATCTTAACGATTACTAGTTACACAGGTCACCGACTTAATAATCAGTATTTACCTTGCAATACAGGAAATCAGAGTACACCTAGATCAAGACGAACGATTGAAATTTTATAAATATTACTCCCGATCTTCCAGTGGTGATAACTAAATAAATAATTTTTTTACTTGACCGGGATTTGAACCCATGACCACAGTATTTATATTCACGCACCTTATACCCTAAACTATTACGCTGGTTATGTTACAATAATTTTAAAAAATATATTCGTTATAAACATAAGTATGTGTATAAATAATTGGGACATATTTTAAGAGTGGGTAGGTTTTGAAATATATTTCACCCCCCTATTTAAAAAAGTGGTTTATTATTATTAGCTCAAATAACTATGGTTTCGAATAAGAGATGAGCTAAACTTTAAGTATTTTATTAAAAAAAAAATGTATCATAAAAACTATACAAAATTAAAAATATTTCGGAAAAAACTTTATATATTCAATCAAAATGTGTATAGTTATTAATTTAATAATCACATTTCTTAGTAATGATTACATAATACAACAAAACAATTAAAAAAAGACATTTCATTAAATAATAATCGATCATAACATGCGCATATTTCAGCTATTTCCTGAACATTATGTTACATATTAAAAAGTGTGATAATCGTTTTAAGCATGCGTGTTTTATTTCAGGAAAGAAAGTAAACGTGCGTTATATTATTTGATATTAAATATATGTACATATTATATTTTATAATGAAGTTAGTTACACCTAAATAATAATTCTGGAAGTTTAAAGGATTTATTGTAAACTTTTAAAATAACAGGATTTTTAAATATTATTAGGGGTACTCATATTTTTTTGCCGGCTTCAAAAGGCGTTTATTTTATACATAAATCTGGCGAAAAAAATACCGACAGATGTGTATTGTCAACAATTAGGAAGAATTAACAAAACAATCAAAATCAAACGTAGAGAATTAGTCAGAAACAACTCAATGAAGAAGACATGGCAAGAACTTTTACATCCTCCTTATTCACCAGACCTGGCTCCGACCGATTATCATTTGTCTTGATCTTTAGGATATATATATATATATATATATATATATATATATATATATATATATATATATATATATATTTATATATTTATTATCTTATATATTTATTTATTAAATATAAATAAAAATTAAACTCTTTCATTTTTATCTTATCGGAAAATACTTCGGACACGCGAAAAATAAAAATATACAAAATGTATAATAAATTATTTTAAAATTGAATAATTATATGTTTATGGTATTGTCATATCATACATGGCCTTTAAAATATTTTAATTTCATTTGCAGACAAGTTGTATAAAATATTCAAATCAATATAAGGACACCTTGAATAAACATCCAAGGAGAGGTTTTATAATTAATCTATGATAATTTTTAATACCATATTGTAGGAATTTAAATATATTTTCTTTAGTAGGATTAAAATATATGTCACATTTTGGATAGAAGTGGAACAACAATATTTAAAATACATTATTGACATGCTTTTTTCCAATGCAACAGTGCAGCAGTGAATTAATTTTTAGATTAGTAGTGCATTATCTTCAGAATAATAAATATCTATTTATACTACAAACAAGTTTGTTTTTTTTTTATACTAAATATAATATTCAAATTCATCTCAATGCAATATTCGAAGGATATTGACATCGATTTCGTTAAATACCTACTTTATAACAGTTGTAAAGGTGATATTTTTAACATAGGTTTATTACATCCAAATAGGAGTTAATAAAAAGTTCGAAGACTGTAGTAAAATTAACCGTAAAACCCCTTTTAAGCCGGTATTATTTGATAACAAGTTACGTAATGTGATATTAACACGTCAACAGTAAAATAAACTAGTGTCTAATAATATATTTTATATTGCTTTAGTTAAAAATGTTTTTGTGTAATTAGAATCGAGATTTTCTCACGAATATTTCCTTTTTATTTTTGGACAAAACAACGTTATTCATTGTCTGTCGGTGATCTTAACTATGTTTTTTTTTCATTTTGAATAATTTTCTTTACTACTCTTTATATGACAATGTGCTCAATTAGCACAATTAGAAGTTGCGCCAACTAATGGGTGTTTTTCAGGTAAAGTCAAGGTTATCTTCGGTGTCATCGGCCTTATTTGTATAGCCTTTGTGAGATCATTAAGAATGATTGTCTCTAAAAAGTCGACAATTATTTGGCAATGAACCCGAAACCGTGAACTCTCAACGTCTCGCTTCACCACAACAAAGAAATAAAAATGCCAACGAAAACATATTATGCAAATTAGACCATAAAGATTTGATGAATTAAGTATTTACAATTTTATAGTAAGTCTTCTCAAATTAAATATGTACATACAAATGAACGATTTCAGAGACGATAACATTTTATACAAACAATATGCAACTTTCGCTTTTATCGAACATACGCAAAAAAACGAGGCTATATTAAAATATAAAAAAAATATATATTTTTGGCTTATTTATTTCCAAATTAAAAAACTTACTCCCTTGAATTTGAAGATAACCATTGAATTGGCATAAGATTCAATTTGTTCTTACGCAATCGGGCAAAGAAATAATTTAACCCATTGACGATCTGAATATTCCAGTTATATTCCAGAAATCAGAGTAAACCTAAAGACGATTGACCTAGATAAAATTATACTACCTTATTACATTTTAAAATATTAAAACACTAGAACAAATGGGTTGATGAATCGGTCGAATAAAATCAGAACAACGCACATCTTTTTGGAAATAATAATTTGTACCAAAGAATTAATTTAAATTATTTGGTTTGAGATTTTTTTTTTCAATAAAAATAATTGTAATATCGAAGAAAACGGTCTTAATTCATTAATAAAATTACCAACATGATATACAGGATGGACTCGAATTAACTAAATAGGGGTATTTTTGGGGTTAATATGGTATCGCAAATATAAGCGAAACGAAAATATATATTGATAAGTGCTTTTGGAATCGAAAGCTGTTTCTGTAAAGTACTCATTACTGACTGTCGCTTTAATTAATTAACCAAGTCCATCATGTATATGATATAATTTAGATCTTAGATGATAATTGTAGTTATATTTATTTTTTAAATATGACGCTGGTAATAACGATTTAAATTTGTATATTATTTGTGGTTCATGTCTTTCGGTAATAGAGAAAGCCGTAAATTAATTTCATAACATTGTTTCATTCCACATATTACATATTCAATTTTATTCAAGGTGATGATTAAATAGGCCAGTGAATATTTTATATCACAAAAACAAGCGCATAGATCATCCAACGAATCAGAAGTGAAATTATACACAGTCAAGTTGACTAGCAATTAAATAATATGTTTTCTTACATAACTTAGCAGATGGTTAAATTCTAGTGCGTTTAAAACAACGTCCAAAACGTGATAGAATTAGATAATTCCACAAGATAACCGAGTTGAAAGAAATATCTTAATTTAAACATTAATATATAATTCAAGAGTTAGGAAATGTAATTGTTTTTATACGTGGTAAAAGTTGATATACATATTATTTGACATGCTGATTTCAAGGATCATTCATTAAAAAAATATATTATTTTATAGGGTGGACTTTATTATTAATGTTAAATAAAAAAATAATAGATTGATTGATTCATTACGTATTTAACAGACACAACAGACAAGCAGCAAAGCAACATCCACTAATGCATATTTGACAGAAACAGCTAATTCCATGACAGCGACTCAAACTCGATTCCAAAACCAAGAAATATTTTTTAATATTTAATGAGTAATAACAAAATATTTTTTATTAGTTCAAATTTACTGTGTATTATGTAAATGAAAGCATTTTTTGAGAATGTTAAATAGACATTTAATATTATGGAAAAGCACGTAATTAATTTTATCCAGGTGATAAGGTGTGTGCTTATAAATATGTGGTCATGTGTTAAAATCCCGCTCATTAAAAAAAAAATTTGATCGGTTATTACGACTGGGAGATAATAATAAAATCCCGATCGATCGTCTTGATCCAAGTTTACTCTGATTTGCTGTATTGTAAGGTAAATACTGATTATTAAGTCGGTGACCTGTGTAACTAGTAATAGTTGGACAGACAATCAATTTATAACAAAATATTTAAATTGATTTTTATACGGATTTTTTCAGCAACCGTTACGTAATAATAAGGTTGATAAGTTTACCTTGAAGCCTTAAACATTAATGAATACCAGTTGTATTACGAAATAGTCGAAATCGTCAACCGAACCCTACATTTTATATATCTATATATTTCTCTATAGAAAGTGTTAATTGTAACGCCTGTGTTACTTTATAATAAGTATTAGGTCACCGAAATGATAATAAAAAATGTGTCAAAATACGATTTGTATTTTGGTGCAAATTTTAATAACCCTTGCAAAAAAAATTCTCTATCGAGTTTAGTAAAAAAACGGATTAGGCAATGAATAATGTCATAAATACATAAATAATAAGCTAGTTTTGATTATTTGTCGGTTTTTTTCCAAAACGAAAATGCATTCCAGTTGTTAGACTTTAAACATTATTTGACTATAAAATTGATCTTAATAATAATTGTTTGCTAATCGTATTCTTCGAGAGTATTCTTGATTGAAAAATAAATAAAATACACAACCACGCGTTTTATTTATTATAAAGATTCTTTTCATCTTGTTTTAAGAGTTCTTCAAATTGTAACAAATAAAAAATATAAAGAGAGTCATTATTTACAAAAAAAAACACATTTAACCACAAAATTTGTCGCGTAAACCACATATTTTTTAATATTGGGCATTTTAAACACACTAAATGACAAAATGTATACACTAAAATAATCGGGAATGTGTTATTTTTGTTTAACAAATTTTATCATAGGCCGTATTCAATATATTAATGAGTTGTGCTAGAGCTGATAGTATTGGTGCGTATACGAATAGAGCTTGGTAGTATTGGTGTACACCAGCTCTATTTGTATACGCACCCCAAACTCTCATTACACTATTATATATTTGACATATGAAAAAAAATACGCACATTTTTTTGAATATAAATTTTTTTACAATCCAAGTTCGTTTAAATGAAAATAGCATTGAAATTTTATAACACAAACCAGTTTGAAATATTTTTATACATGGTTTAAAATACAGAAAACCTTGATTTTAAATAAATTAATGCCAACCACATTAAAAAAACCATAAACATTTTGTAAATTAATATTAAGGACTATTTTGGTGCAAACAAGTTTTCACATAATATCTTCATAAATAAGATTCTGATATAAAGATACGTTAATTTCCGACCGTAATAACGTTGCAATTACGTCTATTAATAAAATTACAAATTGAATACAGCGTGGTAATTAATAATTTTGGATTTCATGACACGGTAGTGAAAAATTCATATAACAATTTTACACGACGCATTGCGCTAAAAACGGAAAGAGTTATGTAAAAAAAACACGGAAAGAGAATTCACAGTAAAAAATCAATAATGAAAATTGAAATTGAAAAGGTTTAAATTATACATTCGATCGATAATCAATGTAATACCGAGCAAGGGTTATATTTGGAAATACATGTTTTTGACCTTTCTCTTTTTGGAAGACAGCTTGTCTACCCTTAAAAAAACCCATCTAGATAATCTATTTTGTTTTTAATGTAAACAAATTTTAAAATCACATTTCATCGTGTCCCTGTGGATATTCAATATTTTAATTTATGGATAAGCATCTCCTCAAATTTATAGCAGACAATTCGTTCGACACCAAAACCTGATTTTGTACGCGCCAAGTCCTTGGCTATGTAATATATTTTAAGGTTGTTGTCGGCATTTTATGTGTAATTTATTATTAAATTATTTAACGTAAAATTCACGACCTTCAATAATTAACATAACTTGCTTTGTATATTAGAAAAATAATCGATTGATTTATGAGGCAATAATGGATTTGAATATTTGCGAGTGTAATAAAATTCACAAATGTATGTATTAATCGGCATTTTATGTGTAATTTATTATTAAATTATTTAACGTAAAATTCACGACCTTCAATAATTAACATAACTTGCTTTGTATATTAGAAAAATAATCGATTGATTTATGAGGCAATAATGGATTTGAATATTTGCGAGTGTAATAAAATTCACAAATGTATGTATTAATGGCGAATTAACGAATTTTCAATGAGCTTATAAATAGTTAAATAGATATATTAAAAAGACGTCAAAAACATGCGAGAAAAATACGGTCAGTTGGACCGCAAACGTCATACTACAAATTATATTTTGTCCCTAAACATTATATAATAACCGCACAATATGTACTTGTAGTTGGATTCTGGTCAGTGAGCCGTTACAAGCAAACGTGATCTTGTAAAAATTCACATTGTTGTGTATGAAAATCATTTGGCTGGGTAGAAAATGACTGGGGGAAAAGGTGAGAGGGGAAATTGGAGGGGAGGCGGAAAAGAGTTTAGTCAAGGCAACGGGTGGCAAGGTTAGGCAACTCCTCGGCACCTGTTCATCATTCAAGTGGTGGAAGTCGAGCAATGCGGGTGTGGAGCTTGTCTGTAGTGTTTGTACTCGTGACTATAGGCACCTGTACCGCCTGGAATGTAATATCTAAAGGGTCGGGGCCTTTGGTGCCCCTGAAGAGGAACATATTCAAGCAGGTCAGGAAGATGGGCTTCAGCCAGATAAATCTCAATTTAAAAAGCATCCTGGAGAGCATAAGGATAACGGAGGATTTCAAGAATTCGGACGTCATGTATATGTTCGATAAGACCTATCCGGAAAGCGGCTTCGCGCAATTGACCAAACTAGTGAGGATCACCGATAAAGTGTACGAGACTATAGATGCGAATATGTCATTAGCTGCTAAATATAATAGGGAAACCCCGCCCCTTGTCAATGTGGAAGAAGGAACCCTGAAAGGAATGCTGATCAGCTCCAAGAGTGGAGGATTCTACTACGGTTTCATGGGAATACCTTATGCGGCTAAACCGATAAGATGGCAGGTGAATATCACAATTTTAATATTTGACAAATGTGTATATTTCGGTACAAACATATAGGTTTGGGTTTTATGTACCCATTAATTATTAACATTAGCTTTCTTTAATAATATTGTCACCATAATAATTTAAAATAATTCTCTCTCCTCTAAAAACCTCTCGCTTACCTACAATTATTTTAGAGTCTACGAGTTACGATAAGGTAAATGTCTTTTTAAAAAATCGGTTTCATTTTCCACCATGCGTTGAAGTAATTCATAATATAATAGCGATGGGTTATTACAAAGGTTATTTAAAAAAATGCAGTTTTTTTTTAAAGAAACCAGCGTAATAGCTCAATGGGTGAGGCACGTTGCTATAACTACTTTGTTCAAAAAGTAAAAAAAAAATTGATCGGTTTTACGACAAGGAGATCGAGAATAATATTAATAAAATCCTTCGACTTCTCTTCACCTTCGTCTTTTCGTCTAGGTTTACTCTGATTTCCTGAATCTACTGAGGCGATTATTAAGTCAGGAAGAGCCGCTCTGTCGGTGACCTGTGTAAAGTAATGGATTCATAGGCATACGTCACCGTAAATACGATAGTAGAGTTACTTAACTACACTTATGATCAGTTTTTGTTAGTTGATACTTCGTCTGAGCCTCGGGCGAGGCACTAATTAACAAAAAACCGATCAAAAATACAGCAAATCAACTCTATTACCGTCTTTACGGTGTATGTTTACGGCGACGCACGCCTAGGAATCATAAGCTTAAGTATTAATAATTAAGTTACCGACAGACAGTGAATTAAAACCTTATTGTGTCTAAAAAGCCAAATAATATTATATTTTTTATTGTCAATTATTATAATATATATAATTGTCTAACTGTGTGTATGTTATATGTCTGTCTGTCTGTACGGGTCAATCTTTCAACCATCCTCAGCGTATACAGAGTCGCTATATACAGAAAAATAGTCCTTAATATATCAGGGTACAAGCATTAAAATTCTGTGTGCTCTTAAGTCTTTATGGAACTGAGCCATATATTCAAAATAGAATAGAATATTTGGTAGTGAGACTGCATTTGTATTTGTTGATTATTGAAGATATGCGAAAATAGCCCTTAATATGTATGAGATATCGTATACTTTCGTTTGAAATATGTTTGCTGTCCGTATTGTTCCTATTGTATGAAACGTCAAAAAATGTTGATTTTCAATCATTGTTTAACCTATTAAATGGGACTTTTTCTAAATAGTAAAATAGTCCTATTTGACCGGCAACTAATGTAGATTCATCTATTATCTATTACACGTTTCATGTCTCTGTCAATAGAAGGTATTTAATCGTAATCTGTAAAATTTTATATATACAATTCAAATTGTTTGACGCCTGACAGATAAGTCGACGGGCTCCGCTAAGACGGCGATGAGTCGAAAAACACAACTTTACAGGACGGCCGAAAAACCGTTTTTTTAAGGTTTTTATTTAATATCTCTTTATTCAGATGTTATATCGTTTCACTGTTTTCGGAAAACGTGCCCCATTGTGTTATCAACATACGAGTATTTTTAAAATATGTAATAATGCAATATTTAAAAGGGGGCAAGCTAAAAATTGTTCTTGTAGGGAAGATTTGCGGAGGGGAAGCGCACGGGAAGGCGATACACGGAGTTATCGCTGTCTTCAATGTCCTTCTTGAAATACTTGGAGATGATAAGTCACACACACACTACTATGCATCACACTCACACACTCTCATCCTAGCTCCCTCACACACACTACTACACCGACACGCACACACCCACAATATCTATTATACTACTATACCTACTACTACTAGCCAATATCACTACTATTACCTGCTTCATATAGAGACACCCCACCACTACCTTTAATAAAATAAATAAATATACACAAATACAACCGGTAAATTAGGATAAGCATTGGAATATCTCAAGTGACTAGAATTCCCAACTGATATTATTTTAAGCATTCATTACTTGACCACTTCACTTAATATGACCATACTCTACAGTGTTTATAGGAATTGCAGTTTTGTTTGAATATAATACAGATAACAAAATATAATGCTTTTTCTCAAAAAGCAATTCAAATAAAGACAAATGGTAAAGATATTCATTCACTCTGTTGAAAAATGGTTTTATTAGTATACTTTTTCTCATACATTAATATTGAATCGCATGTGACATAATTTTATTAGCTCTTCCTATTATTTTATCATTATTAGTGTCTATCCTCGCTTTAGCTGATATGACACTACATTGGGATATTGAGATTGTTGTACGATTACCTGTAATACTCACTCAATAATACCAAGTATGCAGTTATAAAATAATTTACAATTAATAATTTGTATTTTTAATTAGTTCATACATTACATTTCGCATATACGTAATATACTAAGGATATTTTTCATTATAAATATAAATCTCCTTCATTGAATTATTATATTATTTATGATTATCTAACTATGATTATAGTAACTAATGGACGATTCCAAAAAATTTTAATCCTTTCGTTTCTCTACTATTTTATGATATTGTCTTTAAATTCTAGATTACTTGCGTTACTGACCTTGTGTCGATAATTTTCCAATTTTTGTCATCGCTGCTATTTTTACGAGGTGCACTGACTGATATTAATGGGAAAATTCCCGCTATTCATTTTATAGAAGTCTTTAAAGTTTTCAAACCACACACTTAATTAACAAAATCACTATTCAATAGTGACTTCTCACAAATAAAACAAAATCAGCTATTATATTTAAAATTGTATTACCGTCGCGTCGTCTCATCTTATAGAAATACACAAAAAAAATAATGTTAGTGCGTTGAAAGTCTAAAGAATACTGAAACTTTTTGAAAAATATCACACAATAATTATAAGAGTTAATAAGCCCTTGAAAAATATCAGGTACTTGAGGGTTTTTGGATTTTAAAAAATCAATGAAAAAAAAATCCATGAAACAGAAATATCAGTTCAATTTAATATAAAAGTGTTTTTACCAAACCACTTGAATGAATGAATGTATATATTCTAAGAATGGTTATTTAATTGAAATAATCAGTAAATGAAATAAATATTGATAATTTAAAATGACGATAGTATTTATTGTCATCCATTTATGTTTATGTGTGTCATTGTTTAGTTGCAGCTAATAATAAACTTCGAAGCCTCTGTGTGATTTATTGAAAAAAAATAACTGTTTCTTCAAATTTTCAGCTTGTTATGTCAAAATACCCTATTTTAATAATAATAGAGAATAATAGTTATTTAATGAAAAAAAAAATTTTTTTAAACATCTCACATATGTGGGAACATATTTAGTGGCAAGTTTTTAAATAAAAATACAACCGGTAAATTAGGATAGTAGTAATATATTATGTTCACAATACAATAGCCATATGACTTGACCACTTCACTGAATAAGACCATAGGAACTCTATTCTTATAATACTCACTACTTTATATTATCGTATTTATTGGAATTGCAGTTTTGTTTGAATATAATACAAATAAAAGGGTATTTCATCATTCTGTTGATTTTGTTGATAAAAACACACCTGTTGGAAATATTTGTAAAACCCAAGAACCACTTATAGTTTTTGGTTTCCAAAGTGTTGATAATCCACCAATATTATTACAAAGCAGGGAGTCTTTGTTTCGACCACTTTAAAAAAAATATAACTTTTATTATTTAATATTATCACTGAAAAATGTGTTTTTTGAAATAATAATATTAAATTATTATTAAAAATGAAATTATTTTAGTAAAGTAGAGTTCAAATAAGTGATCGTGAAGAAGAAGAAGAAGTATTGCGCCATCCCTGAAATGTTTGAATCTTTTTTGAAATGTGTAATTGTTGGTGAGTATTGTATGAGTATTATAAGGCAGGAAGAAAGGGACTGATAGTGATGGTGGTGGGGAGTCATAGCCGTGTCTTATTGGTTACTAATACACATGATTGTTCACACGTATATGGTGTCGGTGTGCGCAATGAAGACTAAGCTACCTGAAGATATCGCCTACAGTGTTTAGCAAATGAACGACTAAGAAGGCGATGTCTCCGTTCGTATTATTCGAGCGTCAATTTTTTTCTCCCGTGGGCGATAACTCGAAACGTACCTCATAAGAAAAAACCTATCTTTCTCAATTTAAGCACTAGAATCGTGATTTTTTGTCAGAATATGCGCAATAATTTATTAAATAATAAAATGAGAAAAAGTTAAAAAGGTAATATCCCGAGTCATATTACTCTTAGTCGAGCCCGTCGAAGTGTTGCCAGGTGTATAAATAATTTAATTTAAATATTAAATCAAAATTAATACATATCTAAAATATAGAAACGGGCATTTCAATGATAATATTAATGAATTAATTTCAAAATAATATTAGAAATATTTAATAATGCATAATAAATGAAAATTCTTAAAAAACAGTATTTATTGGGAGACTCGCTTTTTAAATATTGTGATGAGTGTTGTCATCATATGAAAACTATTATTTAAAACACAAACCATTGTTTTGACACGCATAAGGTCAATTCTATAACAAAACTACGACATTGCGGTTTTTCAATGTATGTTTTCACATCAAATCAAATATAAAAAAATATTTTATTACTAAGAAGATCACGGTTCAAATAATTTCAGGTAATTATTGTCGATTCGAAACAAAATGTCGAGTACATTTTCAGTGCAGTTGTACTTGCCGGCCTGAATTTCATAATATTGTTAGATTTATTTAATTTGATAATGCATAACATTTTCATACTTCATTTTTAAAACCAAAAATTACTTCTAATCGATAAAAAAACACTTTAAAGCAGAAATGAAATCAAAACTCAAAGATAAACGTCCTATTAAAAAACCAGGCAGAACATAAAAAAACATTAACAAATTGAAAATTTCAATTAAAATTACCCTAGTAAAATTATAAATACGTATGTTAATTAGTTAGGTCATCATAATATCCTCAGTAAATACTAAATAAAGTTATTAACTAGTCAAAAGATTTACCGAATACATAGTAATAAATAATACGCCTCCATATAGGAACCCGATCAGTTATTGGAATAGTTAAGTAAGAAAAAGTGACGACTGCTTTCCAAGCAAAGGAGTTAAAAAAAAACCTATTCAATATCAAATCACTTTCCCTAAGACGACTGGTTTTAATGGCGACTGATAGCCTGTATTTTATTTATCATTTACCCATCAAGGATAACCGGTGGATAGTTTTGTATTGAGAGCAAGGCCAGGATCGTCTTCTCACAAGTTGGCCGATGAAATAATAAAATAATAAATGACTTCCTTATACCAAATCTGTTTGTTGCCTTTTGTTTAACTAGTCGATGATTGATTGAACGTTGTGTAAAGTGTTCCAGTTACCGACGCAATAATAACCGCAATTTTGATTACCTTATTATTTACCATCAATCTGTATTTATATAATTCAGATTTGGCAACCAGTTTTTTGGCATACTTTATCCTTCAAGTAAATGGTTTTTTAATACAAGACACACCTGCTAAATGTAATTAGCTAAAACGCTTCGTCTAGGTCAGTGAATTACGAAACAAATATTTGTTTATACCAATCATGAGTTATTTAAAAAAAGCAGCGTTGAGTTGTTGTGTCTGTGAAATATGTAATTAATAGTTTTAATCATTTTAAAATTTTTAACAAATATATATATATATATATATATATATATATATATATATATATATATATATATGAAACAGCTATGGACTGAAGTTAAAAAAAACTGACAAAAAAATTAATTACAATTTATTAAATGTACATCAAAATACATCAAAAATGAAAATGTCTTAATAATAATCATATTAAATTAATGAATTGTATGTGTGACATGTCGGGTTAATATCAATTTACAATATAAGTAGTAGTAAGTATAAAAAATCCATTAGATATTAATTCAATGTAAGAAAGTGGGTTTAGAATCGTTATTTATATAAATTATTTAAAAGCAGTGCACTTTTTTTAAAGACCGTTGTAATATTAAAACACATTTTATATTAATATATTGGACCAATTAACATATAATCCAGTGATTCTAAAGATATTTAATTCTTGATTAATTGAAAAGAAAAATTAAAAGGTCACGAACTAACAAATTTTATAAATACTCGGGTAACCCATCCAAATGCAACCCGCACACAATATTGTTAAATTTATTTGATTGGACGAGAAATAAATGAATTAAAATAATTTGTGATATTTGGTTACAAGGATTTTTAGAAGAAATTTTTATTTTTATTTAATTTGAATACGAATATAACTCGACAAGTATTAATGAAATAAAATTAATTAATCACCATAAGGGTTGGTGTGTCGTGCTAGAGCTGATAGAATTGGTGCGTGTACGAAACGAGCTTATTGGTGTACACCAGCTCTATTTGTATACGCATTCTCATTACACTATTATATTGAATACGACCGTAAATGCCTATTAAAAAAGGTTTTATTTTAGACCATGCCTTGAAGTCATTCATAATAAAATGTCGATGGGTTATTAATACAAAAAACCTGTTTTTTCAGTGAAACTTATAAATATTGTAGTCATGGGTTCAAATCCAAATCAAGACGAAAAAAATATATTTGATCGGTTATTACGACTGGGAGATCGGGAATAATTTTAATAAAATCCCAATCGACCGTCTTGATGGAGGTTTAATCTGATTTCCTGTATTGTATGGTAAATACTGATTATTAAGTCTGTGACCTGTGTAACTAGTAATTGTTAAGATCACAGACAGACAATGAATTAACATGTTTTTGTGTCAAAAAAAAAACCTTCTCAAAAAGTCGCTCGTGGCGTATGTGGGTAAATAAATATATAATTTTCTTTCAAGTACGTATACTTAAAATATTTCACAATTGTGTACGTACGCAATCTTCACGTAACAATCTATTGTTATACATAATATTGAACACGCCAAATTAACTCTAGTAATAGTACAGTGGATATCATGAACGGCCGATGAAGTTTTTAAAATACGATCACTATAATCAAACACTTTACGGCTACGCTTTATACTACGAATAAAACCAATCAAATTGCATGCGGTATATTTTATTTTAATTTTTTATAAGATGCAATAGGGCTTTGAGTTACGCAAGTGTTCGTGAAGATTTATCGAACCCGTTATATCCAATAGGTTGAGGCGGGATTTTAATTATTAGGTAGTGAATAACACTTGCGTCATCGATGAATATATGTATATTTTTTTAAATAAAAATAACCACATACAATATTGACAAATTACTCTACATACATATATTTTTATTAGCATTTAACATCCACAAGAGGCCTACTAGTTTTATAATCGAATAATGTGATATAATCGAGCTGGACTAGAACTACTACCGCCTTACAACATGCATGCCTTGATAATACATGTTAAAAAAAATTAACAATAACTTATTTTAAAAACAATTTAATAATATTATTATTTACTAGGGTAATTGTAATTGAAATTTTCAACTTGTTAATGTTTTATGTTCTGCTTGGTTTTTTAATAGGACGGTTATATTTTGAGCTTTGATTTCATTTTTGCTTTAAAGTAGTTTTTTTTTAATCCATTAGAAAACGAATTATAAAAATGCGGAATTATTATGCATTATCAAATTAAATACCTCTAAAAATATTTATTATTTTCAATCGATAATGTTATTTGATGCTCTGATTTGTTTTTAATACGAAGGTAATTGGTTGCTTGTTTTTTCATTCCAAATAAGTTTGAATTTTTAAAGTAAATTATTAATAAAATAATTTAATACGGTTTTCACATGATAACAACAGTCGAGTATCTCAATAAATAATACTGTTTTTTTTTTCAGAATTGTCATGTATTATGCATTATTAGCGCTGTCGCTCTCACTCCTTGTTTGCAACCCCTAGGACCCATACTAAGATACTCCGTCACTCCCCATTAACCAGATCTATTGTTCTTTTGAATGAATGGAATGCCAGTGGGGCGGAAAATGACGATGAATGAGTATCAACACTGATGGTTGAGGGATCTGTACAGACAGACATATAACATACACACACGTTTAACAATTATAGATATAATTTATATACGCCTCGAACGGCTTTTTGAGAAGGTATATTAAGGAAATTTTGGTATTTTAGACACAGCAACGTGTTAATTCACTGTCTTAACTATTACTAGTTACATAGGTCACCGACTTAATAATCAGTATTTACCTTACAATACAGGAAATCAGAGTACACCTGGATCAAGACGATCGATCGGGATTTTATTAATATTATTTCCGATCTCTCAGTCATAATAACCGATCAAATCATTTTGTATCCTACTCGAGTGGGATTTGAACCCATGACTACATTATTTGTACCCAAGTGCCTTATCCTCTGAGCTATTACACTGGTATAAAAATCATCCATAATTTTATCTCACGGAAATGCACAATAATTGGGTGAGCGTTAGTAGAGCGGGTTGTATTTTTCGTAACTATTGTATTATATTGCCAAATTTACATCTAAATAGCTTTTCTTAATCTAATTGGTGTATTACAAATATTTAATTAAAAAGTATATATACACAAAAAAACTTACATGATGGTTACAGCTCGTTAGCCGCTGGACCTGAAAAAAATAACACAATTATTAATTATACAAATTGATGAGGCAATTCAATAAAGATATCATAAAATTATAAATAAAACATAATCTGAGAGGAACATTTACCCCCGTTTGTCGTTCTATACCCAACCTTATACAGTATACTTTATAAATCTATATATCTATATTCTGGAGACTCTAGATTCCACTCATTTAGATGAATAAAAAAAAGAATATGTGAAATGATATTTGGTCTATTGTTCACCAAAGGCCGTAATTAACCACAATTTTGCAACGTCACCAATCAGAGTTATTTGCTGTAAATTAATTCGTGTCTATGTCTATTTAAAAGTTGCTAAAAAGGTCATCGACCAGTTCGTCGAAAATACCTTAAACCTGTTTGAACCAATGAAAATCGGAAAAATTATCGCTTTATTATTATTTATTTAAATCAAAAACTTGCTTATTGCATGACATCGGATATATTATTACGACATGATACACATTATAATAAAATTATCGATGCAGGAGCTTCCGTATTGTTTCACGTGATTATACATATTTTTCATGGGTTTGTGAAAATGCTTTGTGTCATGGTTGTGTGATTTTAATTTACAGAAACCTCAACCGATGAAACCGTGGTCTGGAATTAGGGATGCCACAATTGAAGGGACATCCTGTTGGCAAAGGGTTGATATGTTAGAAAGCATAGGAGGATCTGAAGACTGTCTATATCTAAATGTCCTAACTCCATCGTTGACAAATAAAGGACTACCTGTCCTCGTGTGGATTCATGGAGGTGCTTTCAAGTATGGCACTGGAAGTATGTATCTACACGGACCAGGAAGAATTATTAGACAAGGAGTCATTGTTGTATCTTTTAATTACAGACTTGGTAGGTTCATAGTTTAAACGTGTCATAATTTATAAAAATACATATGATGTTGAATTTGTTTAAGGTGTTCTGGGATTTTTATGTACCGGCACTGCTGGAGCTCCTGGAAATGTAGGTATGAAGGATGTAGTGTTTGCTTTAAAGTGGATTAAAAGAAACATACACCAATTCGGAGGTGATCCTGATAATATTACGATATATGGCGTCAGCAGTGGAGCTTCTTTAGTGGAATATTTAATGCTTTCGCCCATGTCTTTCGGACTTTTCAATAGAGCAATCATGCAGAGTTCATCCGCTTTAAATGATTGGGCATTCAATAAGGATCCTGTAAGGACTGCTTTCCAACTTGGCAAAAATCTTGATATCGTCACAACAGACGTGGACGAATTGGTTAGGAGGCTAAGTAAAGTACGAAGTGCAGACTTAGTAGCCGCAGGTGAGAAATTATTTTTGGACGAAAGCCCTGCTGCCGATTCATTAATTTTCGTGCCTTGCGCTGAAGAACATGTCCCCGGAGAAGAACCTTTCATAACCGAATACCCTGAAGTAATATTGAAAAGTGGAAACTTTTACAAAGTGCCCATTATGCAGGGATTCAACTCGGATGAAGGCTTACTGTATCTGGACACTTATAAGGATTTAACAAAAGTGGATAAGATCCTGGAATATTTATTACCTGACAGTCTTATGGCGAAAGCGACAAACGCAGCAGTGAAACGTGAAATCGTAAGTAGGGTAAGGGAATTCTATTTCGGCAATGAACCGATCAGTAATAGAACTTGGCAAAATTTTGCGGCTCTAATGGGCGACGTGAGATTCTTACATGGATTACACAGGAGTTTAATGTATAGACTCAGAAGATCCGATCAGCCAGTTTACTATTCTGAATTCGCATACGACAGTGAATTGGGTAGGTTTAAACAATTAACAGATGTTCCCGATGGAGTAGTTCATGCTGATGATTTGGCCTATGTCTTCACATTTCCATACGCCTCTACTGCAAAGTTGTCAGCCACGACAAAGAAAGTCGTAAGAAGACAGGTTATCTTGATAACCAATTTTGTCAAGTACGGGTAAGTGCACGAAAATGTCCCAAATGGAAAGTGTTTTACAAACACTCGAAAATGCATTGTAAATACTATAAAACCAACACACATATTTCCAACATTTTTTTATTTTATTTCAGTAACCCGACGCCAGTGTTAACGAAGAACATTCCGGTGATTTGGCATCCCATTAGAAGTTTAAAAACCCTGGACTATCTAAGGATCACAAACAATATGGAGATGAAACAGAATCCGTACATTCATCGCTTTGAATTCTGGGACAACCTGTATAGACTTCACTGCGACTTTGACGGTTATTAAATTGTGTAATTGTGATAAGACATTTCCAAAGAGTCACAAGTGGATCACTGTTTCGGAATCCGATTGAAAATTTACTGTATTTATTATTATCAATTTCATTGAAAAAAAGCGAATATATTAGCCACTGGAATAAAAACGCCATTATTTATATGTAAGTGATACTGTGCTAAATGTTAAGTCTGCCGTGTTGCACTCTTGTAGAGTTAAAATCAATCTAGTCAGTACAAGTTACACATTTATGGCACTAGGTATCATCAACTATAAACGAGTCAAGAAAAATAATAAAATAATGTGTAAATAATCTGCAGATTTTTATTTAAATTTTGTCGAACTAGATACATTACACATACTATTAATAAAACCCTAAATGGTAATAACGTATAGATAATCAACAATAATTATTTAATATGAAATAATAAAATTTCCCTAATAATTGAAGGCACGAGATTAATGTGTTGAGGTCAAACATCGGCCGAGAGGGTGAAAAATGTTTTTAAATTGATCACAATTGTAGAGCACTGCACGGCTAACATTGTTATTATGTGGTGAAATGTATTATTCTATTTAAATTTTCGAATATTAACAAAACAATCTTAAAACTTATAAACTTGCATTCAGCTTTATAGTTTGTCCTATAAATATAATAATAAATGTATAATATAATAACATAAAGGTACCAAAGCACTTCATCACACCCACTTGGACTAGATCTGTTTATGATATATAATCAGATAATAGTTTTTTTATTATATACATAAACCAATTGTAAAACTCAAAAAATGTAATAAATACAGGAATTTTGATTACATAATTTAGTAAAAAAGTACATAACACCTTCATCCACTTGTCTGAATAATTAAAATCAATTTGTTTAAAAATAACGTGTCTTCTTTCAATGCAATAATATTATTTTAAAATTTATATCGATCAGAATTATTCTCAATAGAATTGTTTTTTTCTTATATATAAAACGATGGCACTATTTTCCCAATTTATATGAATTTATTGAATAAAATCAAAGATTAATATCAGCAAAATGTGTTTTAATAATAAATTCATTCCCTCTTCAATAAACTACATATTGTGTATTGTGTTTTTATGTATTAGTTTATTTTCTTTTATTTTTTATTCGAAAACCAATTGAAATAGGTTGAATTTGTAATGAAAAAGTTGTAAGTGGTTTTTATTATAAAAAATGGAGAAAGAAATAGTTTAATCTTCAATACCCAATTACATCAACACATTTTTTGTAATTCATATCAAATTTTTGTGTAATAAGTTGAACCAATCAGAGATTATACACATTTTGACATTAAATTAAAGTATATTAAAGCGAAAAATGTTTCGATTCGATTTAATATACCTTAATATACAATTAATTTTTTTAATATACCTGATTGGTTAACTGATTTCACAAAAATATTATATGAATTAATAATAATGGCTCAGCCCAAGAAATCGTTCAAATGGGTAAGTTGATTCGTAAAATACATTTTTTGTGTCGGTTTGTTTTTACAATCTATACAAGAGGACAATTAAAAAATATATAACTAAAAGGTTCTTAGTGTCATTTAAACATTCATTTTATCCCCTTAATAAATGTATTAGTATCAGGTTGTAAATGACATAATTAATGATTTTAAACTCGAATAAATAATAATTTTTATATATATATATGAATTATTTTAATATATATATATATGAATTATTTTAATAATTTTTATTAAAATAATTCATATGAGTGTTTTCCTTTCGTATGGGAAAAGCATTTAAAAAATGTGGCCACTGTTCTTATCAAGCCACTTTAATTATGAATTCGTGTTCCGAGTTATTGGCAAAAATAAGCATAAACAAATTGTTTGCATTTCGTGGTGGTAATAATTAATTTAGAATGTACTTCGTGGCGATTTCGTGACACTTTACTGAAAAATAGAACACATTCTTATGACAATTTCACACAAAACACAGAGTCATCGATGTTAAAAAAAAACATGCATAATTATTTATAAAAAAATAACATAATAATTATTTTAAAAAAAATGTTGAATGAAAAAATCTTTGGGATTGTCAACTCATTCCAAATTAATCGAAAATACGTCATTTTACAAGTTAAAAAAAATCTTCTTTAGATATGTATTGCCTTATTAAATAAATTATTTTAATATGCGGTATTTTATATTCACTCTCTATGGTTAATTTCATATTTTGTTAAATAATGTGTTGTTTCTCAGTAAATAAAAGTTTGAAACGCCACTGGTATGAATTTTAAAATAAGAGTCACGAAGTTCAAAAGTTTAGCACACTCACTGTTATTGAAGTGGAAATATAACGAAATTTAAAAGTAACAGGTCCGTGACAAAGAAAGACATCTCCTTGACAGCTGTTCATCATTTGGGTGTCAAAGATGCGGATGTGGGCCTTGTTAGTATTGTTTGTGACTCTAAGCACTTGCAATGGCTGGAATGTCATACCTAAAGGACCAAGGCCTTTAGTGACCTTAGAGAGGAAAGTATTAAAAATGCTTAAGAAAATAGGCTATCAACCATTAAGCTCAAACTTCACAGAAATCTTGATAAGCGTCCCAATAACAGAGGATTTCAGTAATTCAGAAGTCATGTATTATTTGGATAAGGTTTATCCGGAAAACGGATTCGCAGAGTTGGCAGAACGATTGACGATCACCGATGAATTATACGAGACTAAAGATGAGAATAAATCATTAGCAGCTAAATACAATAGGGAAACACCGCCCTTTGTGAAAGTGGAAGAAGGAATTCTAAAAGGAAAGCTGATCAGCTCCAAGAGTGGAGGATTCTATTACGGTTTCTTGGGAATACCTTATGCGGCTAAACCGAAAAGATGGCAGGTGAATATGCACTATCACAATTATTACTTTTACGTAAACTAAAGATAAATAGAATGTCATAGGTTTAGAGACATTTATGTAATTTTAATATGCAGAAACCTCAACCGATGAAACCGTGGACTGGAATTAGAAATGCCACAATTGAAGGGACACCCTGTTGGCAGAAGGGAGAATTATTAGAAAGCATAGGAGGCTCTGAAGACTGCCTCTTTCTAAATGTCGTAACTCCAACACTGAAAACTAGAGGTCTACCTGTACTTGTGTGGATCCACGGAGGCGGTTTCAGGTATGGCACTGGAAGTATGTATCAGAACGGACCGGGAAAGATTGTTACACAGGAGGTTATTGTTGTATCTTTTAATTACAGACTTGGTAGGTTCATAGTTTAAACGTATGATAATTCATAAAAATATATATCATATTGAATTAATTCCAGGTGCTCTGGGCTTTTTATGTACCGGCACTGCTGGAGCTCCTGGAAATGTAGGTATGAAGGATGTGGTGTTTGCTTTAAAGTGGATCAAAAGAAATATACGTCAATTTGGAGGTGATCCTGATAGTATTACGATATATGGCGTCAGCAGTAGTGCTTCTATTGTGGAATATTTAATGCTTTCGCCCATGTCTTTCGGACTTTTCAAAAGAGCTATCATGCAAAGTTCATCCGCTTTAAATGGATGGACATTCAATAAAGATCCTTTAAGGATTGCCTTCAAACTTGGTAAAAATCTTGATATCAACACAACAGACCTGGACGAATTGGTTAGCAGACTAAGTGAGGTGAAAGGCGCAGACTTAGTAGCCGCGGCAGAGAAAATAGTTTCGGATGAAACCCCTGCTTCGGATACATTAGCTTTTGTACCTTGTGCAGAAGAACATGTCCACGGGGAAGAACCTTTCATAACCGAATACCCTGAAGTAATATTAAGAAGTGAAAACTTTTACAAAGTGCCCATTATGCAGGGATTCAACTCAGATGAAGGAATCGTGTATCTGAATAATTTTGATTTGAAAGTAGTAGAAAACATTTTACAATATTTAATACCGGATACCCTTATGATCAAAGCGACAAAAGCAGCAGTGAAACGTGAAATTTTAAATAAAATAAGAACATACTATTTCGACAATGAACCCATCAGTAATAGATCGTGGCAACATTTCGTGACTCTCAGAAGCGATGTAAGATTCGTATATGGCATGTACAGGAGTTTGATGTTAAGACTAAGAAGATCCCATCAGCCAGTTTACTATTCTGAATTTGCATACGACAGTGAATTAGGGAGATACAAACAATTCCACGATGTTCCAAATGGAGTAGCTCATGCTGATGATTTAGGCTATTTCTTCACCCTTTCATACGCTTCAAATATAAATATCTCAGCCACGACAAAGAAAGTCGTCAAAAGACAAGTGACCATGATGACCAATTTTGTCAAGTATGGGTGGGTAGATGTTACTAACTGCATTCTTAATACATACTTAACGGCACATTTATAATGAGTTATTATTTTATTTCAGTAACCCAACACCGATGAAAACGAAGACCACTCCACTTATTTGGCATCCTATTAAAAGTTTTCAAAGCCTGGACTATCTAAAAATCACAGAACACATGGAGATGAGACAGAATCCACTGAGAGAACGATTAAAATTCTGGGATAACCTGTATAGACTCTTTTGCGACTTTGAAGAATATTAAAGTATACGATTGTGATAAACTATGAGTCAAGTCTTTGCACATTTAATTTTTTTTGGTTAACTTAAGCACAATTGATGAACAATAAATAAATAATATACAGATTGTTATTATTTATATTCTTGAATCATAAAAATATAGTAAAGGAAGAATGAAAAATTTAAATGTGAACATCTACAAGTAATTTAGAAAATATTGTATTTAAAAAATAAAACATATTAAAAATAATATTGGTTCTAGTGTTATAAATCCTAAACTCAAATGTACACATATTTCGTGGTGACCTTCTCATATGTGTAGTGGTGATTATGGTTTTTGAAGTTACTTAGAGTTTTAATTTACAAGCCGAACATATCAATTGACATGAAATATGGAGCAATTATTTCGATGATTTTCTATTAAGGTTGACTAATCAGTGTACAGAGGAGGAAGATATAGTTTAATCTTCAATACTCATTTACATCAACATATTTTGTGTGTCGGTTCATTTTTACAATCTATCCACAGGGGCATTTTAAAATATAACTAAGAGGCACTTGGATCATTTACACTTACTAGTATCAGCTTTTAAATGATCATATAGTTTTACACCCGAATTAACTTTTATTTAAATAATTTACATGTGTGTTCCCATTACGTATGGGAAAAGCATTTAAAAAATGTGGCCATTATTCTTATCAAGCCATATTAATTGTAAATTCGTGTTCGAGTTATTGGCAAAATATGGTGGTAATAATTAATTTAGAATGTACTTCGTGGCAATTTCGTGACACTTAGTCTAGTGAAAAATAGAACACATTCTTATGACAATTTCACACGAAACATAGTCATTGTTGAGGTGGAAAATTGAGGAAATTTAAAAGGGACAGGTCCGTGACAAAGGAAGACAACTCCTCGGCAGCTGTTCATCATTTGGGTGTGAAAGATGCGGATGTGGGCCTTGTTAGTATTGTTTGTGACTTTAAGCACTTGCAATGGCTGGAATGTCAAACCGAAAGGACCAAGGCCTTTAGTGACCTTAGAGAAGAAAGTATTAAAAATGCTTAAGAAAATAGGCTATCATCCATTAACTTCAAACTTCACAGAAATCTTAATAACCGTCCCGATAACAGAGGATTTCAGTAATTCAGAAGTCATGTATTATTTGGATAAGGTTTATCCGGAAAACGGATTCGCAGAGTTGGCAGAACAATTGACGATCACCGATGAATTATACGAGACTAAAGATGAGAATAAATTATTAGCAGCTAAATACAATAGGGAAACCCGCCCTTTGTGAAAGTGGAAGAAGGAACTCTAAAAGGAAAGCTGATCAGCTCCAAGAGTGGAGGATTCTATTACACTTTCATGGGAATACCTTATGCAGCTAAACCCAAAAGATGGCAGGTGAATATTTATTTCAATTTAATTTAAGCTAGAGCAAATTAATTACACACACATACATAATTAACAATTATTGACACAGAGATATTGCTTGGAAGCTTTTCGGAATGATTCTAGTGTCTTTTAGTTTTAGATACATTCCGGCAAAGAATTATAAACCTGCACACTCTGTTAAGAACACTTTTGTCCTAGCCACTCTCACTAATAACTTAAAATAATTATTAATTATAATTATAAGCTCAGAATATAATCAATATCTTCCAAAATGAGGCGGAGACAACAGAAGTCGATATGTAAAATTATCTCAAATATTTTACCGTGAGTTTGGCATTTGTCGTGATAGTGTTTGCCCGGCCCGTTTTGTGAATCCACATAATCTTTCATTTTTAACATTCAGTTTTAATTTATTCTCATTCAATCATGTAGTCAACTCTTCTAATTCCTTATTCAATGGACCACCCATATCAGTCATACTATCTTTTGATAAATACAGCGATGAATCATATGTTTAATACAAATGTATACAAATTTTATCCTACATTTGTCAACAACCATAAAGATATCATTGATATCTATTGTGAATAAAATGGGACCCAATTTTGATCCCCGTGGAATCCCATGTGATACACTGAGATCTGCAGACACTACACTATTAAATTATACCCTTTGTTTCCTATTAATTAAATAGCATCTCATCTAGTCTAATATCACCCCCTTGGTCCCTAATTTAAACATATGCGTCATGAGAATTGCGTTATAGAAGAGAGTGAACTCTATATATTAATATAGAGTTCACTCTCTTCTAGATATTCATTAGAAATGGAAAATTAGTTTGAATGCTATTGTGTGATTTATACAGAAGCCACAACCGATGAAACCGTGGACTGGAATTAGAAATGCCACAACTGAAGGGACACCCTGTTGGCAAGAAGGAGAATTATTAGAAAGCATAGGAGGCTCTGAAGACTGCCTCTTTCTAAATGTTGTGACACCAACACTGAAAACCAAAGGTCTACCTGTCCTCGTGTGGATTCACGGAGGAGCTTTCAAGTATGGCACAGGAAGTATGTATATGTACGGTCCAGGAAATGTCGTTAGACAAGGGGTTATTGTTGTAACTTTTAATTACAGACTTGGTAGGTGCATAGTTTAAACGTATCATAATTTATAAAAAATATATATCATATTGAATTAATTCCAGGGGTTCTGGGCTTTTTATGTACCGGCACTGCTGGAGCACCTGGGAATGTAGGTATGAAGGATGTGGTGTTTGCTTTAAGGTGGATCAAAAGAAATATACGCCAATTCGGAGGTGATCCTGATAATATTACGATATATGGCGTCAGCAGTAGTGCTTCTATTGTGGAATATCTAATGCTTTCGCCCATGTCTTTCGGACTTTATAAAAGAGCAATCATGCAGAGTGCATCTTCCTTAAATGAATGGATTATTAACAAAGATCCTTTACGGACGGCTTTCAAACTTGGCAAAAATCTTGATATTAACACAGCAGACCTAAATGAATTGGTTGAGAGACTAAGTGAGGTAGAAAGTGCAGACTTAGTAGCCGCAGGCGAGAAAATATTTATGGACGAAAGCCCTGCCTCGGATGCATTAACTTTTGTACCCTGTATTGAAGAACATGTCCACGGGGAAGAACCTTTCTTAATCGAATACCCTGAAGTAATATTAAGGAGAGGGAACTTTTACAAAGTGCCCGTTATGCAAGGATTCAACTCAGATGAAGGAATCATGTTTATGGATAATTTTGATTTAAAAGTAGATAATATTTTACAATATCACGTACCGGATAGCCTTGTAGTCAAAGCAACAAAGGCAGCAGTGAGACGTGAAATCTTAAAGAGGGTAAGGGAATTCTATTTTGGCAATGAACCAATTAGTAATAGCACGTGGAAAAATTTCGTGGCTCTTAAAGGTGATGTGAGATTCGTATACGGCTTATACAGGAGTTCAATGTTTAGACTAAGAATATCCCACCAGCCAGTATACTATTCTGAATTTGCATACGATAGTGAACTTGGTAGATGTAAACAACTCCATGATTTCCCAGATGGAGTAGCTCATGCTGATGATCTGGGTTATATCTTCACCCTCCCATACGCTTCAAATATTAACATCTCAGCCACGACAAAGAAAGTCGTCAGAAGACAAGTGACGATGATGGCTAATTTTGTCAAGTACGGGTGAGTAAATGTTAATATCTGCCTTGTTAATACATACTTACAACACGTTAATATTTTATTTAAGTAACCCAACACCAACGATAACGAAGATCACTCCACTCATTTGGTACCCTATTAAAAGTTTACAAACCATGGACTATCTACGAATCACAGACAATCTGGAGATGAAACAGAATCCGTTAAAAGAGCGGTTCGAATTTTGGGACTACCTATTCAGAGTATTTTGCGACTTTGAAGAATATTAAAGTATACGATTGTGATAAATTTGAAGAATATTAAAGTATACGATTGTGATAAAACTATTAGTCTAGTTTTTGCACATGAAAGTTTTTTGCTTAACTTAAGCACGATTAATGAACAATAAATAAATAATATACAGATTGTCATTTTTTATTTTTTTTGAGGATTGTCTTGAGTCTTGAGTGAAAATGACTTTACCTAACAAGGAAATTCACCTGTTTAATTAATAAGTGTGGATATTTCACGCACTAAAGCTGGTTCCTACTACGATAGTAGAGTGGGGAAGTAGAAGAACCTTTTTTTATTAATCATGAAATATGGGTCAATAATCCAGTTTGCAAGTATTTTTTAATAAGGACATAGCACAGACACCTTAGTGCCCCCACACACCCACAGTATTCAGCAATCAAGTAAAATTGAACGTGTGTGGGACCCCTTAGCCGGATTAGATTTACCTGTGTATCAGTATACAAATATTTTATTATCGTTTAAACATTTTTCACGAACTGCTAGCCCTATTGGCATAGCCAATAGTATGAACCTTGAGTTTTTTTAACTAAGAGTCACGAAGTTTAATCATAAACTATGTTATTTCAACACAACGTTATCGAGGTGGGAAAATGGAAAAGTTTTATGTTAGTAACAAGTGTAAAGCGGAATAAAACAATCATTAGAGTTGTGGAATCTGAGCAATGAAGGCGTGGGTCTTGTTCGTAGTGTTTGTGCTTGTGAATTTGACGATCTGTACTGGCTGGAATGTAATAGCAAAAGGGCCAGGGCCTCTAGTAGCCCTAGAAAAGTCCATATACAAACAACTGAAAAAGATAGGCATCAAGCATTTGAGTTCAAACATAAAAGAAATTTTTATGAACATACAGATTACAGAGGATTTCATGAACTCAGAAATCGTGTATGCGTTCAATAAGACCTACCCGGGAAGCGGTTTCGGGGAGCTGGCCGATTTATTGAAAATCACCGATAAAGAGTACGAAATTAAGAATGAGAATAAATCATTAGCAGCTAAATACAATAAGGAAACTCCGCCTCTTGTAAGAGTGGAAGAAGGAACTCTAAAAGGAAAGCTGATCAGCTCCAAGAGTGGAGGATTCTATTACACTTTCATGGGAATACCTTATGCAGCTAAACCCAAAAGATGGCAGGTGAATATACACTATCACAATTCACGTTAATTAAAAAAAAAGATTTTTATAGCTAATAAGATATTTAAATAATTGAAATGTACAGAAACCTCAACCGATGAAGCCTTGGTCTGGGATTAGAGATGCCACAGTTGAAGGGTCAACCTGTTTGCAAAATGTTGATGTTATAGAAAATATAGGAGGCTCTGAAGACTGCCTCTTTCTAAATGTCGTAACACCTACACTGAAAACTAGAGGTCTACCTGTACTAGTGTGGATTCACGGAGGTGCTTTCAAGTATGGCACTGGGAGTATATATATGTACGGGCCAGGAAAAATTGTTACTGAAGGAGTCATGGTTGTAACTTTTAATTACAGAGTTGGTAGGTTCATAGTTTAATCGTGTCATCATTTATAAAAACATATATCAAATTGAATGAATTCCAGGTGTTCTGGGCTTTTTATGTACCGGCACTGCTGGAGCACCTGGGAACGTAGGTATGAAGGATGTGGTGTTTGCTTTAAGGTGGATCAAAAGAAATATACGTCAATTTGGAGGTGATCCTGATAATATTACGATATATGGCATGAGCAGTGGAGCTTCTATTGTGGAATATCTAATGCTTTCGCCCATGTCTTTCGGACTTTTCAAAAGAGCAATCATGCAGAGTGCATCTACCTTAAATGAATGGGCTATCAACAAAGATCCTTTACGGACGGCTTTCAAACTTGGCAAAAATCTTGATATCAACACAGCAGACCTGGATGAATTGGTTAACAAACTAAGTAAAATGGACGGAGTAGACTTAGTAGCCGCAGGAGAAAAGATGTTATTGGACGAAAGCCCTGGTTTGATATCATTATTTTTTGTACCTTGTGCAGAAGAACATGTCCACGGGGAGGAACCTTTTATTACCGAATACCCTGAAGTCATATTAAGAAGGGGAAACTTTTACAGAGTGCCTATTATGCAGGGATTCAACTCGGATGAAGGCCTAGTGTATCTGGACAATTTCAAGGATTTAACAAAAATGGATAAGATCCTGGAATATTTTTTACCAGACAGTCTTGTGGCAAAAGAGACAAACGCAGTAGTGAGACGTGAAATTAAAAAAAGAGTAAAACAATTCTATTTCGATGACATAACCGTCAGTAATATAACATGGCCAGGCATTGTTGCTCTAATAGGTGATGTGAGATTCGTATACGGCTTATACAAGAGTTCAATGTTCAGACTAAGAAGATCCGATCAGCCAGTTTACTTTTCTGAATTCGCATACGACAGTGAACTGGGTCAGGTCAAACAATCCCATGATGTCCCAGATGGAGTAGGTCATGCTGATGATCTGGGTTATATCTTCACCCTCCCATACGCTTTAAATATAAATATCTCAGCCACAACAGAGAAAGTCGTCAGAAGACAAGTGACCATGATGACTAATTTTGTCAAGTACGGGTGAGTAAATGTTACTTATTACAGTGTTAATACATCATATAATAACCACACATATGTATAATTTTACTTCAGTAACCCAACACCAACGATAACGAAGCTCACTCCGATTATTTGGCATCCTGTTAAAAGTTTACAAACCCTTGACTATCTACAAATCACAGATCAGCTGGAGATGAAACAGAATCCGTTAATAGGGCGGTTAAAATTCTGGGACAACCTGTATACATTTTTTTGCGACTTTAAAGAATACTAAAGTATCCGATTGTGATAAACTATTAATCTTTGTATATATAAGTGTTTTAGATAATTTAAGCACGATTGATGAACAATAAATAAATAATATACAGATTGTCATTTTTTATTTTTTTGAGGATTGTCTTGATTCATAAAAATGTAATGCAGTAAGAATCAATTTTTTGATGAGGTTCTTATAGAACTGTTGCCCCAAAAGAGAAAGGGCACATTTTTGTATATTTGCATATACTTAGTTTTATTATTGATTTGCATCTAAAAATCGATTCACCCAAGTTATAAAATAAAGGTCTCATCACAACACTAGGAAAAAAACCTATTGGTGTTCCTGGATTCGATTGACTCTCTCTACAAATACAAGAATCAAAGAATACTATTAATGCTGGATGCAAAATTTTAGGTTTTTGAGATATTGAAAACTATGAATCTGAATATTAAAAGTATTTTAGAGAACATTGACATTTTTTTAAAAAGACAAAACGCTATGTTGCCACTAGTATTCAGATTCCTAAACTAAAATTTGCAAATATTTTGTGGTGACCTTGCTCTATGCGTGATAGTGATTATGACTTTTAAAATTAGTTCGTGATACATTATTGAAAAATAGACCTTGAGTCATAAAATGACTTTACCTAACAAGGGAATTCACCTGTTTAATTAGTAAGTGTGGATATTTCACGCACTAAAGCTGGTTCCTACTACGATAGTAGAGTGGGGAAGTAGAAGAACCTTTTTTTATTAATCATGAAATATGGGTCAATAATCCAGTTTGCAAGTATTTTTAATAAGGACATAGCACAGACACCTTAGTGCCCCCACACACCCACAGTATTCAGCAATCAAGTAAAATTGAACGTGTGTGGGACCCCTTAGCCGGATTAGATTTACCTGTGTATCAGTATACAAATATTTTATTATCGTTTAAACATTTTTCACGAACTGCTAGCCCTATTGGCATAGCCAATAGTATGAACCTTGAGTTTTTTTAACTAAGAGTCACGAAGTTTAATCATAAACTATGTTATTTCAACACAACGTTATCGAGGTGGGAAAATGGAAAAGTTTTATGTTAGTAACAAGTGTAAAGCGGAATAAAACAATCATTAGAGTTGTGGAATCTGCGCAATGAAGGCGTGGGTCTTGTTCGTAGTGTTTGTGCTTGTGAATTTGAGGACCTGTACTGGCTGGAATGTAATAGCAAAAGGGCAAGGGCCTCTAGTAGCCCTAGAAAAGTCCATATACAAACAACTGAAAAAGATAGGCATAAAGCATTTGAGTTCAAACATAAAAGAAATTTTTATGAACATACAGATTACAGAGGATTTCATGAACTCGGAAATCATGTATGCGTTCAATAAGAACTACCCGGGAAGCGGTTTCGGGGAGCTGGCCGATTTATTGAAAATCACCGATAAAGAGTACGAAATTAAGAATGAGAATAAATCATTAGCAGCTAAATACAATAAGGAAACTCCGCCTCTTGTGAAAGTGGAAGAAGGAACTCTAAAAGGAAAGCTGATCAGCTCCAAGAGTGGAGGATTCTATTACACTTTCATGGGAATACCTTATGCAGCTAAACCCAAAAGATGGCAGGTAAATATACACTATCACAATTCACGTTAATTAAAAAAAAAATTTTTATGGCTTATAAGATATTTAAATAATTGAAATGTACAGAAACCTCAACCTATGAAGCCTTGGTCTGGGATTAGAGATGCCACAGTTGAAGGGTCAACCTGTTTGCAAAATGTTGATGTTATAGAAAATATAGGAGGCTCTGAAGACTGCCTCTTTTTAAATGTCGTAACACCTACACTGAAAACTAGAGGTCTACCTGTACTAGTGTGGATTCACGGAGGTGCTTTCAAGTTGGGCACTGGGAGTATATATATGTACGGGCCAGGAAAGATTGTTACTGAAAGGGTCATTGTTGTAACTTTTAATTACAGACTTGGTAGGTTCATAGTTTAAACGTGTCATCATTTATAAAAACATATATCATATTGAATGAATTCCAGGTGTTCTGGGCTTTTTATGTACCGGCACTGCTGGAGCACCTGGGAATGTAGGTATGAAGGATGTGGTGTTTGCTTTAAAGTGGATCAAAAGAAATATACGCCAATTTGGAGGTGATCCTGATAATATTACGATATATGGCGTCAGCAGTGGAGCTTCTTTAGTGGAATATTTAATGCTTTCGCCCATGTCTTTTGGACTTTTCAAAAGAGCAATCATGCAGAGTGCATCTACCTTAAATGAATGGGCTATCAACAAAGATCCTTTACGGACGGCTTTCAAACTTGGCAAAAATCTTAATATCAACACAGCAGACCTGGATGAATTGGTTAACAAACTAAGTAAAATGGACGGAGTAGACTTAGTAGCCGCAGGAGAAAAGATGTTATTGGACGAAAACCCTGGTTTGATATCATTTTTTTTTGTACCTTGTGCAGAAGAACATGTCCACGGGGAGGAACCTTTTATTACCGAATACCCTGAAGTCATATTAAGAAGGGGAAACTTTTACAGAGTGCCTATTATGCAGGGATTCAACTCGGATGAAGGCCTAGAGTATCTGGACAATTTCAAGGATTTAACAAAAATGGATAAGATCCTGGAATATTTTTTACCAGACAGTCTTGTGGCAAAAGAGACAAACGCAGTAGTGAGACGTGAAATTAAAAAAAGAGTAAAACAATTCTATTTCGATGACATAACCGTCAGTAATATAACATGGCCAGGCATTGCTGCTCTAATAGGTGATGTGAGATTCGTATACGGCTTATACAAGAGTTCAATGTTCAGACTAAGAAGATCCGATCAGCCAGTTTACTTTTCTGAATTCGCATACGACAGTGAACTGGGTCAGGTCAAACAATCCCATGATGTCCCAGATGGAGTAGGTCATGCTGATGATCTGGGTTATATCTTCACCCTCCCATACGCTTTAAATATAAATATCTCAGCCACAACAGAGAAAGTCGTCAGAAGACAAGTGACCATGATGACTAATTTTGTCAAGTACGGGTGAGTAAATGTTACTTATTACAGTGTTAATACATCATATAATAACCACACATATGTATAATTTTACTTCAGTAACCCAACACCAACGATAACGAAGCTCACTCCGATTATTTGGCATCCTGTTAAAAGTTTACAAACCCTTGACTATCTACAAATCACAGACCAGCTGGAGATGAAACAGAATCCGTTAATAGGGCGGTTAAAATTCTGGGATAACCTGTATACATTTTTTTGCGACTTTAAAGAATACTAAAGTATCCGATTGTGATAAACTATTAATCTTTGTACATATGTGTTTTGGATAATTTCAGCACGATTGATAAACAATAAATAATCCACAGATTGTCGTTGTAATTTATTTTTTGTTTAAGGGTGAAAATGAATAAATAATTTTGTTAGGGTTTTTATACAAATGTTAGAGAGAGGTAATATTTTTGTATTTACATATGCATTTTTAATGGGGAATTCAATTGAAAACTGTATCTATGAAATTCAGCAAATAATAATGAAAAATTTAAACAAATAAAATTACTTTTGTCCCAGTGAACAATAAGATTTACGCCATATTCTTATCTATTTTTTAGACGAAAGACTGTGCTAAAGCCACATTTAAGAATATATGAAAAAAATTAAGAGCAACAAAAGGTTGTTTAATGCATTTTTATAAATTACGAAAAATAAATGCTCATTTATTAATTAACAGTAGTTAATTGTAGAAAGGGGTATAAAATTTTAATATATATGCTAACAAATGGCTCAAGGTAAATAAATAAAATTATAATAATCTTATTATATAACTATCAAATATTATATAACTATGAAATAAATCTTTTAATCCAATTAATTTACAGCTACAGCATATTGTTTTGCCTAGATTCTTGGTAAAAAATCAATGTATTAGACATTGTTTAGAAAATGAGTGGAATATAAAAAGAGCGAGGGTTAAAACTACAAAGAATGATTGTGTTTTCATAGAAATGTTGGGAAAGGTATGTAATTATAGCAAAGAAAAAATCACACAAACATATATTTTAGTCATTTTTTTCTCAATCGGATAGTGAAATAAAGTTCAACAAACATGTTCTTTTTATCAATTAGTTATATTATTACACTGCCTCGAAATAACACAAAATCGTTGCTAGATAAAAATATAACGTTCTACAAAAAAATCGATCGATGTTTACTTAAAACGAAGTGTCGTCTCAGATACAGATCATATCTCACTTGGAAGTCTCAACATGAGGGCCTTAACTGTGATATTTTTAATTATTTTAAACATGGTGGTTTCAGTAGTAAATTGCAATAACGCTACTCAAATTTTCCTCACATACATTCAAAACATAGTCAGAAGATCGAACGCAACTATGGACGGATTGTTAAAGAGATCTGGTGACTACAAACTATCCGAAAAGTTGGAATACATTCAAAGTAATATACAAACGCTGCACATGGAAAACCTTTTAAAAGTCGAAAAATTTGTCGAACACTTTATGGATTTGGCGAACCCGGAGGAGATGTCGCTTAAAAAAATCAACAGGGAAAACCCACCCATGGTCACCATAAAAGAGGGCACTCTCAAAGGAAGAATAATCAAATCCAGAAATGGAATGAAATATTACACATTCAGAGGTATCCCATACGCGAACAAACCTAAAAGATGGCAGGTATTATATTTAAAAATATTTCTTTTTTTTTAATATTAATCGATGTATATAAATAATAGGCTCCCGAACAAGTGACTCCTTGGAAGGGTGTACTGGACGCAACTAAGGAGAAGAATTGGTGCTGGCAACCATTTTTAATTAAAGGCCTAATCGGAGGATCTGAAGATTGTCTACATTTAGGTGTTTTCACAAAATCTCTTACAGCAAAAAAAGTTCCCGTTATCGTGCACGTTCACGGTGGTCGTTATAAAACTGGAAACGGCGGATCTTACGCAAACAACCCTTCTTTACTGGTTGAACAGGGGTTGATTGTGGTTTTACTTAATTACAGATTAGGTAAAGGCATTATCGAAACTGTCAAATCGTTGCGAAATACTGATATTCAAACTATGCTTACAGGAGTTCTTGGTTTTTTCTCGTCGGGGACGAAAGAAGCTCCTGGAAATGCCGGTATGAAAGATGTCGTCATGGCACTGAAGTGGGTTCAGAGAAACATTGAATATTTCGGGGGCGATCCAGAAAACGTGACCGTCTATGGTTACAGCACAGGGGGTGGAATGGTGGAGCTTTTGATGATTTCACCCATGGCTCGTGGACTATTCCACAAAGCCATAATACAAAGCGGATCTGCCCTCGGCGAATGGAGCCTTAATAAAGAACCCGAATCGGTGGTTTATAAATTATCAAAAATATTCAATATCAATTTACTGACCACAGACGACATTACACGAAAGCTGAAGCGGATTCCGGCTAGAGACTTGGTGATTGCTGGTGAGCAAATAGGCTATTTTGAAAACTCCTTAAACCTCGATCTCGTATTCGAGCCATGCATTGAAAAACTGATAGAAGGCGAAGAGCCATTCTTGACGGAATATCCTGAAGTATTATTCAGGAGTGGAAACTTCACAAAAATCCCCGTAATGCAGAGTTCTGTCTCGCACGAGGGTAATATTTATCTACTGCAAAAAGAATTAGACAATAGAGTGTACACATTGCTGGATGATATAGTTCCCAGGGAGATATTATCGAGAATGAAAAGCGTGAATGAGAAAAATATACTCTTCGACAAAGTGAGGGATTTTTACTACTCTAAAAGGGATGATGTCGAAGGCTTTTCAATGCTATCTGGGGATGTATCGTTCACTCATCCGATGCACAGGAGTACTATTTTTAGATTATCCAATACAACCGCCCCCATTTACAATGCTGTATTTGCATACGACAGTGAAGTGGGAACTTCTAAATTATTATACGACTATATACCTCCAGGGGTGGCTCATGCGGACGATCTCAGTTATTACATCCCCCAAAACACATACTATCTATCAAAACCGAGTGCGACCACCAAAATAGTCACCAAGAGGGTAGTCACAATGATGGCGAACTTCGTCAAGTATGGGTGAGTAATTTACTTCTATACAACATGTCTTTTATTGAACTTAAAATAATTAAATGTAAGGAATGGTACATTAAATGTAACACGACCACACTTTCATTAATGCTCCAAGACGGCTAGTTTTTAATTATTATTTTTAAAAGTTTGAGAATCTTACGTTTTTACTTATTATGTGATTGACCGCCTGATTTGAGTTTGATTGTTCGTATAATAAATACGCGATATAAACATAAGATATCGCATGAGTGGCTAAATGCGTGTTAAGTTCAAGTGGATCAAGTGGCCAAAATCTGGCAAACATTATACTGTAAACATCTCTCTTCATATCTTCAGTTATATTTCACAGTAAAATGGGTAAATGCATTGTTACTACATGTCATATGGACTCAAACATACACTCAAATACATCTAGCCTCACTTTTTACCAAACACTACTTCTTTAACATGTTTTAATCGCCAAATTATTGTCACAACCACTCTCATGGGTCACTATAAATGTGTTGAGTGAGGGAGACACATTTATGCCTTAATCGAATAGGAGAAAAGAGTGCAACATTACACCGGCTTCACGAAATTACACGAATTATTTATATGCAATGCGATATCTTATGTTTATATCTACGAACTTGAACTTGAATAAACCAATGCGATGACATCATAAAGTGAGCTCATACTTGTTTATTGTATACTATTATGACAACATATATTCCCATTAATAAAACCAAAGATTCTCGAAGTTCAATCAAAGACGGTTTGTATAAAACGTGACCCATAAATTAATCATTTATTTTCATTTCAGCGATCCCACGCCAAAACTCGATGATTATTTGACGGTTAAATGGGAACCTATACAATCTATAAATACGATGGACTATCTTTATATCACAGACTCGTTAGAGATGAAACAGAAGCCTTTTGAACACAGAATGCAACTATGGGACGAAATATATGCAACCTATCACATGAAATAATAATAATAAAAAAAACTAGCTTATGTGTTTTTCTCTCTCCTAATATTGATTTCGATTAAGCTGATTCGATAAAAGTTTATTACATATTATTAAGTGTATTAAAAAACGAATATAAAGGTCGTTTATATACTTTTTGCAACAAAAATTAAATTCTTTTTACCCAAATCAAATGAAATGAAATTATACACAAGCAATCGCATTGTTTTTGTATAATTATAGAATAAATGCCAATTAAGTATTGCGGTGCAACCAATCACAGTTATTATTATAAGTTATCTGGCCTATGAGTTTGTTTTATATGAAATTTGGTCTACAAACATAAGAAATGAAGAGTAGGTACATTACTATTGCACTAAAGGGTTCACATTTTTTATTCTCGACATGAATTATTTTCTGGATTTAGATTGCTTTCGTTGTTTAGTAATGAATTATTTAAATATATATATATATATATATATATAATATATATATATATATATATATATATATATATATATATATATATATATATATATATATATATATATATATATATATATATATATATATATATATATATATATGTATACTCCAAATATTATACACAAAACAGGTTGTTTTCCCAAGTTGACGTATGCGTGTTAATTTATGCGGAAATACACAAATTTAATAATTGTGGTTAATTGGTAGATTAGATGAAATGTAAAGACCTTCTCGAGTAGAGATATTAGAAGAGATTCAATGTAAAGTCCGAGAAATGAACAAGTGGGGCGAATGTCAATATGACTAATGTAGTAATGTGGGACACGCAGCTAATAAAGTGGTGTCTTTGAATAAATACAAGAAAGATAATGGAGAGTGTGGTTCAGATGAAGAATAGGGTAACTCACAGGTCCAGTAGCGGCAGGGGGCAGGGTGAGCACCACCAGGACCAGCACCGGCCAATCGGCCCTTGACAGACACTCGATGACAACTACTTGCATGCATACATCTCGCATACCACATTTTTACAAAATATTATATTTTAATTTTATTTATTCAATTTAAAATAAATACTGTTAAAAAATACAACAAACATTTATTATATATAAAAATATAAAATCCATTATACCAATAAAATTAATATATCATTCTATTAAGATTCTGATACCAAAAATCATATTTAATTTATTATACATAAAAATAAATATGTCCGGTTCGATCCCACAACACTTATTACATCCGTTCAATTTTCATGAGAGACAATTGATCAAATAACACGTTATGGTACACGATTTATAATATAAATTTTATAATACAAAAAAAAGATATATTTTATATACATAATACAGAGTTCATTTTAAGTAACACTACTTAAATTTATTTGAATGAAATTAAATAAGTATTAATATGGAGTTGTTGGGTACATAAGTGTTATAATATGCTGCAATTGAATTGTACTCTTTACTGTGTGTAATACAAGAGAATATGGAGCTTCCCGGAGATCCTTTGGAAAGTTGGTGGCCTTATATTATATCAGCTGTAATAGGACTAGTAATATTTATAAGGTATTTAATTTTAACATTTATCATATTATGTTAACGTGTGAAAATTATGTGCTTTCTTTCGAATTCAAGAAATACTTTAGGTGGTATACCATGTCCAAGCTCGGCAACTGTAAATGGAAAGAACGTCATAATCACAGGCGGAGCAAGCGGATTGGGTATGGAAACAGCTAAAGAGTTGGCCGCGAGGGGTGGAAATATAATCATCACATGCCGAGATGTGGAAAAGGCAAAACTACAAGTTCAAAGAATCAGACAGGCCGACATCAGATCGAAAATCAAACCAATGTTTCTAGAATTATGCTCGACAAAATCCATCAAAGAATTTGTCTCGAAAAGTATTTATGTGAAATATTATTTAGTTTTAAAATAACATACCCATTAAAGTTTCCAAGTTGCAGATTGATATTCTTATTAACAATGCCGGAATAGCATTACATCCATTCAAACTGACCGAGGAGGGTCATGAAATTCACATGGCTTCAAATTATTTAGGTATTATTTTTTTAGTACCTACTCAAATAATCTTTATTGATGGAAGTTTGCCCTAGGTCATTTCTTATTGACTCATTTATTACTGGGTAATTTGAAGAAATCAAAACAAGCGAGGATTATAAATGTAGCAGCCGGAGCATATCAATCGGCAGACATTCCACTCACGAGTCTTCCCGATAGGAGAACTTATGCACCGAGAGAATGGTTTTCTCAAAGTAAACTCGCACTTATATTGATGACAAAATACTTGGCCGAAGCTCTCAAAAGTAATTAACCTTATTATTTTCCTTTTTAAAAATAACTAATAAATTATTTATCATTTAGACACAAACATTACCATCAACGCTGTAAATCCAGGACTAGTAAGAGGAACTCGCCACAACAGACACTCAATTCTGATTAGAAAAATTACAGGGCGAATATTTATCGCACCCTGGATGTGGTTATTTATGAAATCGCCGAAACAAGGATCACAAACCTCAATATATTTAGCGACTGACCCGAAACTGATTGAAACGAGTGGAAAATTTTTCAGGTGAACTAATCACTTTCGTCATCTCGATTAAAAAATAATAAACTTGAATCGATTTCCGCAGTAATTGTGAAGAGACGGAGCTATCAGACGAAGCGAGCAGTCTCACAAATGCCAAAACTGTTTATGAGAAGACCTGCGAAATACTAAAAATTCAACCGATACCCATGAATTAATTGAAGACTATTTTACTTTTAAACATTTACTTTATTAAAACATAATATAGTTACTTATGATATTAACTATGATTAATTTTGCAGAATTTTTTGTGAAAAATCAGAGATTACACAATATTATTTATAATAAGTATGGAAATATATAACTTCGAATGAACCAATTAAAAATAAAAAACACTTATTTATTAAGTAATGGTAAAATTTACAAAGTTTGCGTAAAAAAGAGGGCGGGGTGGATATATATTGAAGTATTTATTACAATACACAATTAAGCCCATTGTTATAAGAATATAAAATGTGAGTCAATATCTTTTATATAAATAAAATTAACCTAGAGCACACGTCTCGATAAAACATGAAACTGTTCGTCCGAGACTGGGCATTTTTAATTTAAGAAACATAATGTACACGCTTACACTGACATATGAAAAATAAATTTTTATTCTTTGTCTTTTCGGTTGAAAAACTACATAAATAATTATTGAAAAATGTTGACAATATAAAAACAATTCTTATATTACATTACACAATTCTAATTCAATGATTGAGAAGGAAAAAATATTGTCTAATATTCATATAAGTACGCACTTTCACCGTTTTTTTTTAAATCCCACATTGTGTAAAATATATAATATAATGACTTTGTACTTGGTAATTGATCAACAGATGAAAAGAATAAAGTGTGATTGATACCTAATATGATAATTACAATAAACTCGAGATAATATACAATAACTACTTATTCTATTCTGTTTTATACTTAATCGACGGTTACAAGAATTCATTGATGTTTCCAGATATATCGAAAATTAAAGCCGTATCTAATATACACGGAGAAGGAATAATTTATTTTATACAATAGTGATGTTGTTGCGATAGTATATTTATAAAATGTAAAACGCAAGGGATCAATTCTTCTTCAAATTGTAGCTGATATCTGAAAACACCTTCTTGATTATTACTACTTATGCGTTCACCGTGATGCCGTTTATTTTGAGCTTCTTGACTCGCCGTGTGGGTCCTTCGCCGTCAGAGCTGTCGGTGTCACCGTGCGTATCACTTCCTTCTGATTTGATTCCCATCATGATTGTGTCTACGTTAATATAGTTGCCTGTCGCTTTAGCCTTTTCCAATGTCCTAACTAATTAAAGGATAAAAAATTAGATTATTTAAATAATATGAATTATAGAAACAAAAAATGGTCAAAGCTTCTTGTGAAAAAATTTGTACTCTTCACGGTAAGAAGCTTTAAAAATTTGATTTACTTACTTTGACTTTCTAGCATACTATTTTGGCGTTTGAGATCATCAATATCCTGTTGATGGGAATTATTTTTGCGCCTCATATGTTGAATATACTCAGCTGCTTTTTTTAATATCTGTGCTCGGCTAGCCTGTATAAATTACATATTATAATAGAAATTATTTTGGCCGTTGATAATTTTGTTTATACTTACAACTTTCTCTCCTTGTAAGGATGGGACGGAATCCCGTAACGATGTAAAACTATCTTTTATATGATCTCTACGTTTTCTTTCTAGTGCATTATGGTGTGCTCTCTTCTCCGCCTGTCGAATATAAAAAAAAACCATTGAAAATTCTAATGCCTCAATTCCAAAACACACATGTTTATGACGTGAAAGAGGTACTGGATAAAATTTTTACCTATAATTAGTAACCATCACAACTGCACATATACTTAAAATTATTGATAATTCATCTTTAGCGTTTTAAAAGTACAACTCAAAGGGCAAACATATTGGGCTCGAAGGAAGATGAGACATTATTCGTTCTTACCTGGGAATAAAATCCCATATTGGTGGCAGATTGTCTGACATGAGATCTGGAGTCTGAATCGTCACCTTCCTGAACGCAAAACAGAGAAGTTTTATTGATTTTACAGTAGCACAATTTCACATTTCTAAACACAATCCACTCAGAATGATCTACTGAGCGATAACATTAAAGAAACATGACAAGTAACAGAAACAGATTACCTACCCAAACATTATATCGACCGAATGTGAGACACGGACACTTGACTCAGATTCAGCTCTCAAGATAAATGTTTTTTGTGGAAACAAATATTTATATAATTTTACATAAAAATATTTATAAGTAGACAAATGCTGTGAGAGTATAGAACGGTCAAGTGTCGTGACAATCTGCGGTATTTGAATGTTAACAAGCGGAAATGTGAAACTGTTTGATCATTACGTGACATCAGACAATACTTTTGATCCACAGTTGTAGGTTCATTAATGACAGTCAAGTTATTTGTTATTATAATCATTATCATTATCGACTAGACAAGGAGCCACGGGTTCTTCGAGATCACATTACAGACGCGGCCTGGAGCCTAGACTACTGATACTACTACAGGATACAGGATACACGGTAAAGAGAGCAAGACTCACATCACTCTCAATGTCAATATCTCTGTCGTCATCACTCATGGTGCTGTGGCTGTTAGTGGGCCTGCTAGTAGTGGTGGTGCTGGTCCTGCTGCTGGTACTCCTGGTTCCTGGTTCCTCCTGCAAGCCCCGCCTCTCTTCCTCTTCCTCTTCTTCTCCTTTCTTCTTTCTGTTGCACACAACAACACAATACAATACAACACAACTGCACACCACTCACTACTCAGTGTCAATGTTGCCAGCGCTCACTCGTCATTCATATATTTATTTCCCATTATACTATTACGTGGAAGATATTAGAGGTTGAAAGACTTTTTTATCTAGTATTAAATTAATGATTTTAGCATATAACTCAGTAAAGGTAAATTAATAATTTGTTTTTTAAATTTTTCTGAACTGTCAAAAAATTGCCATAAGATTGTCTCTCGAGTGACAGAAGTGACATTATAACCTAGTTGGTTTTGTTTATCTGGTGATTGTGATACTTGGCTATAAATATGGCTGATGCTGCTAATGATGATGACGTGACCCAGTTACGAGAAGACACCTTAGCGGCTCTCGAAGAGTTTTATCGGGAGAGAGAAAAACAAGAAAAGCTTGTCCAGCGACTTAGCGAAAGTGGATTAGTAGAATCGAATGTGTTTCAAGAAGATTGGGTAACTATTTCAGTTATCACAAATAAGCCACTTTAATGATTAAAAATAAATAATTATTTTTCATTTCAGCAATTGAGTCAATTTTGGTATAATGATGATACCATCAACACTTTAGTTAAAGTAATAGGGCGAATTTCACCTGAAAATACTGCTATTTGCTTAATATCATGCCCGACATTATTTGGTCCCCTGAAATCCAAACTGAAGGAAGGCTGTGACAGTAATAATTCATTCATATCATCAATATATTTTTAGTTCCGTGTTCCAATCATTATTAATTTTGCAGTCAAATTATTGGAATATGACCGAAGGTTTGCGATACACAAGGAGAACTTCATATATTATGATTACAATAATCCATCCGATCTGCCTGATGATATGTTAAAAGCTTATGACATTGTCGTCGCCGACCCTCCGTTCCTCTCCGAAGAGTGTTTGACTAAGACTGCGGAAACTATAAAGCTGTTAGCGAAAGAAAAAATAATATTATGCACAGGCACAACGATGAAATCACTCGCTCACAATTTATTGAATTTATCCATGTGCAATTTCAAACCGGAACATAAAAATAATCTGGGTAATGACTTTTCATGTTTTGCTAATTTTGATTTAGACAGTTTAACTGTGTGAAATAAAATATTAAAAAGAAGAGGATATATTTTTTTATTATGTTGTTTTTTTTAAGAGCACCACACATTTTAAATAGAAAATAACATAATTGATTTGGTAACTGTGCATATAACAGAAAAAAATAGTAGACACAATTATTTAACGCAAAATATATTGCGTACAAACTTGAATTAGAGATTTGATAGTATTAAATACATTTTAAATAATATAAGCTAAAACAGTGACAAATACGAGAAACACAGTTGTGACAAAAAAAACAGATATGAGTATATTTAGTTATCACATAATAGATTGTGTAAATATAAAATAATCTAGCCAAGCTAAGGGCAACACAATTATAGGGTACTTATATTCTATAAAAAATATATCATAAGGCACCACTGAAAACTGTGAGAAAAATACAATAATTTACTAATAATATTAAACATACTCTTTGCTCGAATCATTATTATCAATTAAGATAACAGACAGAGACATTTTTTTTTATAATGCGATAGTCTGCTCATATTAAAAGTAGATTTAACGGAAACAATTCAAACAATACTCATCGCTTCTGCTTTACGGAATGTAAATTATTATGCACCATGTAAATAAATATAGAAATGCGTGCAATACAAGAAGAATACTTAAATCAAGTACATTTCACCCTAAATATATTTTGGATGCTATTTAAATATTTCTTTCATAAAATGAGATCATTTACAAAAGCAAAGCGACAAAACCCAATCATATAATAAGGCACAATGCTCAATAGTATATTTTTGCAGCTGTTATAAAAATCGTTTTTGTGACTGTTTAAAAAAATATTGTGACACTTTTTATTAATTTTCGCAAGCATCTTCATTTCAGTGCACCAGCTGTTTCCCCATCACCCGTTATTTTAATTTAATTCGTATTTTTAGATACTATTATGTATGTATTTACAAATATTATCTCCTGTATAAAATGATCGAAGGCACAATAGATCAAAATAGGCAAGAACTACTGGGAATATTGATAAAAACAACAGGATTAAGGAACTCTTACGTTCATGTAACGAGTCACTCACGATTATAATTTTGCTGTAGAATAATGTGAGGATCGAAGATGGCCCGTGTGCCGCACTACAAAGATCATCCGGTGCCGCATTTGCCGGTTTCAAATACTCCCTTGCGAAAGAATGGAGAAAATTGGATGAGAGTTTCTTTGGTCAGAGGTTGAGCGTGGAACGGACATCTTTTATCAGCAGCACAAACTTTTAACATTGTTCTGACGAAATGTTCCAACTGAGGTCGTCTGCTTTTGGCGAGTGATTCTGAAGTCCAAAAATTTCTGGACGGAAACTGAATTGCAGCAATCTAGAAATAAAATTTAACATTAGAAGAGTGGAAAATATTTGCGAGCCTGATGAAAAAAGAAATGCTTTTTTTATTATTTCATCAGAAATAAACTTAATCAGATGAAACTTATATGCATAGATAATACGTTAAATACAAATCATATTTTTAGTTCCGTTAAACAACAAAAATTCTCCCAAATTACTGATTTGTGCAAAAATTAAGGTAATGTTGGGGCAAAAATCCCGATACCATTTTGATTGTGCACCATCTTGGTTATGTAATGTTTAGATCAGTTTCCCCCCAACCAATTTCATAATAGGCCCCAATTTTATAATGGATAAATATACGCCACAAGAACGAACAGAAATAGTGACGAAACTGATCTAAACATCACACAACCAAGAGGGTAGCGGGACTTGCCCCACCTGATATAATATTTTAGTCTACAGAAATGAGGGTATGTGTTATACTTATAAAAAAACAGAGTTTTAAAAAGTTAGGTAAACAAAAAAATCTGATAATTGGGGAGGTCTGTCTGTTTTATGTTAAAAATTTAAGTTTTATTTCTTCTGAATTTGACATACAGTTTTATACATTAATACCTCGAACTTGTCTTTGTGTTTGGGATCAATTTATTGATTGGTATTAAACAGTATATTTTTATTTATATTTATTAATAATGACTTTTTAACCTTTGCTCCGTAGAGACTCTTCATATTAATATAAAGTTCTCTAAATCTTCTATATCTTCTCAATAAGGCCCAGCGTTCACCATCCAAATCAATTCTGACTTCGTACTCGTAATGTGTTGATTTTCCAGCACCTCGTACAACAAAGCATGGAACGGATATACACTCATCTACAAATATTTGACACATTGTAATATCATAATGAATAAAAATTAATAATAATGGCATACTTATGAAATCTGATTGAGAGAGCCAGTTGGCATGATCACAGGATTGCTGTAAAAATAATGATTCTTTAGTAAATTGGTTTATAGGAATATTAGTTGTACATACATTTAGTGAAATAGATCTAAAGTTACTATCCAAGGTCATTCGGGTATCTCTATTGGTTATGGTACTTTTTGATTCAATCGAGCTATTTCTCGATCCGTAAATTGGATCAGAATTTACTGTGGAGAAGTTGCCGCTCTGTTGAATACTTATCAATAGAGGATCTCTGCTTTCAGACCAAATATTATTGTCATATACGTCTGACTCGCTGATGATCAATTCATCATTTGAAGTGGAGACATTGTCAGAGCCTTCAACTTCAATGTCTCTCAGTCGATTTCTTAAAGGGTCGCTGTTGGTGACTGAAAGACCGGATGTTTTTATCGGAAGTAGAAATGTCCCGTTATTATCATCTGTTAGACAATCATCGGATGTTGGGTTTTCATTCAGTTCACTATCACTTCCGCCCAATGGTGTTTCATGTATGGGGGTTACGATAATCGAACGGGGACGAGAGATGCCTCGACTATCAAAATTTGAATACTGAAGAGCTATTTCAAGCCGAATGTATCTACGCTGCAACTCTTGAAGCACCTAGAAATAATAATTAATGAAAAAACATACACTTTTTCATATTAGACAAAAAGATACTTACTGCAATTTGATGGTTTAGCTCTTCTTTGGAACAGTCATTTTCAAGGCTCGATATAACGAGCATTTTTTGGGCGGCAACTTTCTGACAAAGTCTTTGCATAGCTCTGAGCGCTTCGGCCTCCGTGATACGCTTTGGACCAACACTGCTTCTGCTCATTTCACCTTTTAAAAAAATAGTACGATCTAACCATTGAAATAAATCAACAAAAAAGAAATGTTACCCATCATCTTTCTTCTCATCCGGACTTTTGAGTGACGATCGTCGGGTGATATTTTATCCAAAGAAGTCGGAGACAAAACAGCTAGTGTATTTTTCTTGGCCTTGAAAAATATTTAATTATAGTAAAAATTAATTTTAATGCTTACTGCTTAATGCTTACTGCTTACTTATGCTTATGCTTAATTAAAAAAAAAGTACCTTTATATAATCTTCAGTACTGGACATTTCGTCACTGTCATCCAAATGAGGCAAATTCTTTGGTTTTTGATTTCCGTTTTCCTCTACCAAACTATAGTCGGTCATATTGGATGTTACGCCACTACTTTCTAATCTACTGGACGGGATTCCATTATCATTGGGTGTGTTTGTGGAAAATGATGTGTTTTGCAAATTGGAATCGGACGGAAAGGACAGTGGATCATGTGTAGTTTCAAAAGAACACGAAGAATTTGCTGTGTGGAATGTATCGCAGGTTGTTAATTCCGAGTTGGACGGTTGGTTCGAGACGAGATCCAAACACATCCTAAAAAAAATTAAATATCCATATAAAATTGTATTTAAATAAAAAAAAAAGAATACTTACTGTTTCTTTTTTTCATTAATCACTTCGATATCTTCAGGTTGTCGTTCAATGACAGTAATCTGTCTGGTGAGTTTTTCGTCTGTTTGAGAATCTTTATCGTCACTACTATCATCTTTCCAATTCTGCATATCATCTTCAAGAGCGATTTGCTGCACTTCGACTTCCAATTGCTGTACTTTTATACGATGTGACGCGAGGCTCGCCACCCGAGTTTGTAATTCTTTTTCTAATGATGTAAGTTCATTTTTCTGTAACCAAAAAAACAATATATTGTCTCTAACGATTTAAAAACAAAGCTATATAATCTCACATGATGGTTCACTAAGTCTCTAATTGCAAGAGCAGCTTCTGAATCACATTGCTGCAACAACTGCAATAAACATTCGGTGGAATTTTCTGGACTATCAGGGCTCGGTGAAAAATTCTGCATTTAAAAATACATAGATTATGACAACAATATTTTCCAAATCTAAATTTGCATTTCGATAGCTACATTAAAATCACACATGTAATATCACTTACCGGCGGTACTTCGATTCCGAGTTCTTTCAACTGTTTCAGCTTATCGGAGACTAAGAGATCTAATTCATTTCTTTTCGCTTCGATCTCGCAACGAAGAGTCGATGCGTGATTAAACTCACAATCCACCTTAAGCAATACATAACAAAACCAAAATAAAGGCAAAATAAGCAAAATTCTCTAGTAATATGATTGAATATCAATTAAATGATCTAAATACATCATTAATGTTTGTAAATTTCAATTAAAAAAAAAATAAACAAGTACTTAAAAAATCAATGTATCTACTCTTGAAAAACAATAAATAAAACAAACATTCAACTACAAGTCAAAATAATAATAACAATGGTGATATTACCATTTGTTGATGTTTATCTTTTAAGGATAAGAGTTTCTTCTGTCGTCCTTGTAATTCTTTTTGTCTCTCATGCAAAGCTCGTCGACTTGCACCCCAACCAGTTTCAAGAGCTCGCCAATCGGATGAAAGTTGTTTACATTGCTGAGCATATTCTTCTTCCATTTGTTGCCTCTCCTTAAATTAAGAATTATTAAAAAAAAATATTAAGAATATCAAATATAAATTATGTCTTAATTACAGCATCCAATCTTTTTTGGGCTTCTTGTAATTGCTCTTTTTCTTTATGCCATCTCCTTTCTCTTTCCAATTGTTCTTGTTGAAAAACTTCTCTTTCTCTCATCAATTCTAATCTCTGCGCTTCAATTTCATCAGCTTTCATATCGGCTTCAATGTCACTAAATAAAAAAAAAAATTGTTGACAAATAACACAATATCTTTATAAATATTATAACTCACCCTACAACCGATGCTAAGTTTTCAGTACTTGCGGCAAGATCTGTAGTAGACCAGCTGAGGAGTGAAAGGCGGGAGAGATTCATCATGGAAGTACTTCCTTCTCTTCTTAATTTAGCTGCCTCTGCAGGATCATTATACCGAAACATATTTGTTCTTCCCAATAGAAGAATACAACCTGAATAGAATATTCAAAGTTAATACACATTGTAATAGAACGAATCAGTATTACTAAGCCAACCTTGACTTAATTTAGCTGGTTTATCGATAAGAACAGTGTTGAGCCAACATTGAGCATTTGGGTTGGGATAGATTGTCGCCACGCCATCCTGAAGACTGATTCTACAATGTTCAGGAAGAACGCCCCCTCCAGTTAGGATAATATCGGGAACCGTTTCACAGTCTTCACTTCCAATCAACGTTTCACCTTCCTATAAAGAGAAAATAATTATTCATAATATAATAACAACAGGAATCAAATTATATATTAAATTACACTTACCTTCAGATGGTAAAGTGTTACGCCAGTCGATAGCAAATTGTCATCAATGCCTACTAAATGCGGCATATCAGAATCTAAAACAACACCGAGTCCACTCTTTCGTAATCCGAGAGCTTTCTGCTCTTGGAGAATCTGTTGAGTTTCCCTCCATTTTTCAGTCCACTTTTCGGTAAGTACTTTTTCTTGAGCTTCCTTTCGTTGAAGAGTCGCTAATACTTGAGGTTCATTGTGAATAGAATCCTAACAATAAAATGACGTATTATTAGATCAAATAAATATTAGCAATGATATGTGTTAACAAACCACGTGCAATCCAACTTGAGACCGTAATTTTTCAATTTCTTCGCGAAGTTCTCTGATAAGTTTGACATTTGGATCTTCGTTGATTGTTGGTTTGTTGATGATATTTTTAGCTCTGTTTGCATATCTCAATGTGGAAAGAGTTTCCCCATAATTACAATCGGCAGGTGAAATCTTAAATGGAATTATCAAATTATTATTGAAATTATGAGAAATATTTATTCAAATTACCGCAGCAATCATGATGGTTTTTGAATTTCCTCCGAGAGAGTCTTTGAGCAGCCATGTGAGTACAGAATCTCTATATGGAATGAACACATTTTTCCCTTGTTTATTTGCTTTTTGAGCACCTCCATTAGTAGAGGTGGACAGCAAAATGGAAGATTCAGCGAGAGCAGATATTACAGATCCTAGAGTCACCAAAGACTTGTTGATGTGAGCGCCTTCGACAAGACGTTGACCAGTGGCACCAGTTGCATCAGCTCTTTCACTATTTTTAGATTATAAAATTGATAAAATACATTATTTAAAATGACAATGCTTTTTTATATTAATAGAATTACCTTCCAGCCAAATCTACTAGGTGAACTTTTGAAACTGTTTCACTTGGCATGTTGTTGTGTTGAAGAAATACAGCTTGGACAAATGTAATAGTGAATATAGCATGTGATCGACTGGAAACATCATTCATTTGTGTCGAGGCAGTAGTACGATGAAGATTACCCCGGTGCATGCATTCCTAAATGTGTTTAAAATGTCAAATATAATCACAACTTCAATAAAACAATTTTAAGCGGATTTTTTATACCTGTATGTCATCATAGTCGGAGACTAAATGCTTTGAAAGATCTTGAACATAAGGTCCGAGCCGAGGGTGCTCTCGAACTTTTAAAGAATGGCCGGAATCACCACCCAACAGATCTTTAACTCTTTCATTATAAATTTCTAAGTAGCTCACTTCTGTTCTGTACGATGCTCCATTTTCTTTACCAGCAGCCACTCGGGCAAATAAACTTTTGCAAATTCTTGGTATCAAGCCTTGAGCTTCCTACAGTTATAATATCATGCATAAATTATTTTATAAATTAAATGTTATTTTTAAAATAATACTAACGGGTGAACCCATCATTGTAAATGTTTTTCCACTTCCTGTTTGACCATAGGCAAAAACACATGCATTATAACCCTCAAAGGCGCTGTCTATCACATCCACTCCAAGATCAGCAAACACCTTAAAAGAAAATTGATTTAAGACAAATCAAAATGTTTTCTTTACTTAACATGTTTTCTTTAAAAAAAATATATATATACCTGTTCTTGAGAAGCATACTGGGAATCACCACTATCAAAAGACCAGTAAGAATGATCAAATGTAAAGTCTTTAGAATTTTCTTTAAGATTTTCAGGAACCACTTGTCCAGTATTGTTGACCTAAAATCAATTCAATAATATTTAAGCGTGAGATTTTTTGAAATGATTTAACAATTAAAATTACTTTGGAACTCAATAATCTGGTTTTCTTTCCATCCATTTGTACTATCAGTTTGGCCCCCATATCAGTTTCCCTGAAAAAAGGAAGTAAGATAAAAAAACACTATATAATCGTTCTCGCGATGTGGACGTCATTAAAATTTTTAAGTAGTTTTTTTTTAAATCTAATGTTATTATTTAATATCTGAATTGTCAATTGCGAGTATATTTACGATTTTAAAATGCGCAATTTTTGAGGTCATCGCTTATTTTGTGTATTGATAAATTGATATGAGTGAATTAAAAAAATCTTTTGTAGAGTTGAAATATTAAAATGTAAACAAAGATTATGCAGATATTGATAATATAAGGGTACTGTAAATAAAAATAAAAACCTTTGATTGAAGGGTCGCACCCTGACAGCTACTTTGAGTGAAGCCATGTTAACGATGATTTCCAATACTAGTTATTCAGTAATGTGGCTTCCGCCCTCTTAATGATGTTCCTTTCTTTTTCCTTCAGCCTTCAAACACGACATCCTAACTGACAGCTGACTGCTATTGTCAGCTCTGAAGCAGTGTTGCCAATGTGTTCGCCTCTTTCATAAATCTTTATACCTAAAATCATATCATATATATCATTCAATGTGATTAATGCGTATACATTTGTAGAATATTTTAATTTATTTTCTTTAAATTAGGATTTGTAATAGTAGTAGATGAATCTATATAATTTTCAATCTGGTAACACTATCGATTCCTCCACTGAAGTTAGCTGTCGTAGGTGAGATATAATAATTAAATGTACCTTTATATTTCCGAATGTACTCATTAATTAATTGCGCTATTCGTTGAAGTTGCTTTTCTGTATAATTTTAATGAATTCATATAAAAATTGTAAAAACTCTTGACGTTTAAAAATTATGTAATATTCTAACCTTAATGCTGTATGGATTTGACAATTTTTCTGTGTTTTTGACAGCAGATAAACCTCTCTGGAAGTAATCATGTCGGAAGCTGGACCAGTCGGCCGTCCAATGAAATTCGCATACACGTACACGGCCAAACTCGCCCAGTTTCCATACAAGCACTACTTCGGCAAGCAATGGGTCTGGAAATACTGGTTGGGTGGTGTCGCAATTACCTTCCCCATCTTTGTATACATCCACAATTTGTGTAAGTGTTAATTTACTTATCCAAAGTCTATTCGGTATTATAAACATTTCTTATTTTAGCCAACTCTCCTGAGAATGTGCGTAGAACTGAAGCCAGGAAACAAGCAGAGGCGGCGGCTCACCATTAATTTCTTTGAATACTGTGTAAATTAGACTAACATTAAATGTTCATGGTTAATAAATAATTAAAAACAACATCTGATCAAAAATATGTTTTTATTCAATCACTCGTACATGCATATTTTTATTGACTGCGACATCAGATCAATAATTTTAAATAATGAAAATGGATACATTTTGACAAACATATTTCAATAAATAAACTACCAAAAAAAAATCATCATTGGTCGGCAGATTGCTCCGTGGGGCATCAAATTAAAACCTACATTTAAATCACTACTTATTGTTCGGAGTGTAAAAATTACGAGTTACTATTCTAACGTATCTACAAAAATGCCATTTTACAGAGTTGTGACAACTCAACAAAATCAAATACTGCCATTAGGACAAAGTTGCTAATGTGAACAAATATTATATCACATAAATGCAACCGTTGCAGATCATAATTATCACTAAAATCACATTCTGTTGAAAATTGTACTGTAATAGAAAATACACATAATATGATAAAAACAAAAAATAGATTTCAACTGCAAAAATTCATCCAAAGACATTGATATTTAAATTATAATAAATATGAAACAGTAAAAAAAAGTCGATACAACGTGCTGTATTAATATTTAAATAGAATAAATTATTAATAAGTGTTATGAAAACAATTTTTATGTAGGGAATTAGAAGTGTTTAAATTTTTTTGTGTCAGGTTCATTGTTTTCTTCCTCCGATGATAATCCCAGATCTTTACACTTCTTATCGAAGAACTTTCGCAGGCGAACTCCAGCCCTGAAATCAGTCAATACAATATGAAATGATTATATAATTAAATAGTTTATTGATTGGTATCTCATTTACAATGGACAAGATTAATTTTGTGATCCTTTGAAGTTTGCCGACAAATGTCAATGGATCACTTGAATTTTTTATGCAAAACTGAATGCTCGGAATTTATAATAATGGATTTACTGACTTGGCAACGGGATCGTCATCTTGATTGTACATGATGCAGTTTTCAAAGACCAACAGTGCATCAGCCATCACTTGACTATCTGTCGTGTATTTGTTGCTTTCTAATTTAGATTTAATTGTTCCGAAATCCATAGGATTTGTAATGATATCAAAATAATCAGGTACCTGCGATAAATAGGACAACTATGAGAATTAAGTAATAACAATTTATAATCAAAGATAGTTAACAACTCACGGAATCTACTGTAACGGGAGTTGAAAATGGCCAACTATCTTTATGATGCAATACATCATTTATAAGATCTTCCAGCTGACTTTTGTGCAACGCTTCTGATCTGCGAGACTTACGTGAATGTCCTGAAAAAAAAAAAACAATTAATAATAGTCGAGTTTTATATAAAATATTAAACTAACCATTTGTCAGTCCATTGGTAGTCGGCAATGAAGAACGTTTCGACTTGTAGTTTTCATCCGAAATCCTACTTGATTTCTTTACACCGTTTGTGATTAAAGAGTCTTCTCTCGATGATCTTTTCCTTTTGGATTTGATAGAAGATAAAGGATGATTATCGCTCATTTCAGAATCTGAAATCCAACACAATCAAATTAATTTTTAACTACTTCGCCATACATCGCGCAAGAAACTTAGTGGGAGTGTTGAAAATTAGTCTATAAAATACTGAAAAGTTATATAAATTAATTAAAAAAAAAAAGAACAGAACCTCATGAGCCGAATTTAAAAAAAAAGACGATTAGACAATCATGCAAAAATTATAAGACTTTCACAGTGAAAGAGAAAATAAGAGACATGCCCTATCAATTATTAATAAAAAAAAAAAACAAAACAGGTTAATAAGTATGCCAATTGTTTTTAAGCTTCAACAAACCGCTCGAGTCTGAGAATGTTTGGTTCAGCATCTTAGAATAGTGATTAGGTTTTAGCAGGGCGTCGGCAGCGCAACGTCTTATCTCTGAAGAGACTAGACGGTCGGGAAACAAAAAGAAAGAATACATCATTTAATATATTCTCTATATGTGGATTCAGTAATAATCATTGTTTATTTTGTAGTATTTGTATGTGTAATTAAGAGAATAATTACCCTCGATGTGACCATTCGAAGTGGGGGCTGATCTTCGATTTGTCACTTTTGGTTTATCCCTCGACTTATTGTGGCGTTTGCGAGCCGGCCTTTCATCAGATGCATCGCTACTGACCGATTCTGAAATATTTAAAATGTAAGGAAACTATTGACAAAAACACGGTTTATGAAAAATATGATTATTACCTCTGCGCTTTTTAGGTTTGCCGACGCAGTTGGTGCAAACAAAAGCGTTACGTCTTGGTGTTTTTCCAAGACACTCCGAGTGATAGCCACGGGAGCACGAAGTACAGTTTATTAGAGCACCTCCGCTAGTACATATTTGACAAACCTCGTTATCATTCCAACTACAATGTGATTGATTTAGTATTCTCGATCGTAAATTCAAAAACGCTAATAAATAATACCTTTTGCTATCATCTTGGTCGTCTTCTTCTTCCTCCTCTTCCTCCACGTTATCTTCATCATTATCCTCATCGTTCTCACTCTCTGAATTATCATTGAAAACTTTTCTATTTTTCTTTTTCTGGGGAGTTTTTTCTTTGGGTTTGCACTGAAGACAGAACCAATCTCCCTCGGGAATTTTCTGTAAAATTGGATATTATAAAAATCGGTGGACAAGCTTACGGCCGTATTCAATATAATAGTGTATGCGTGCAGTGCGTACACGAATAGACCTGGTGTAAACCAATACTACCAAGCTTTATAATATTAAATACAGCCAAACTGGAAAAATAACTTACGGTAAGTTTGGGCTTTAAGCAATATAGATGATGTCCCTTGTTGCACGAATCGCACAGAAGCATGTTTTCAGGATCGTTTCTTCTTCGACAAATTCGACAGTTGGCGTTCAAAACAGACTTGGCCCACAATATGCTGTTATCCAAAATTGCGAGATGCAGGGTTACTTGTGCATAACTTGTACACTCCATCAGAGATAATTCCCATTTTTTCAATCCGCTTATATCGGAGATTAATTTAGGATCCTTTTGTCTTTCTTTTTCATCGAAACCTAAATAATTTAAAGAATAATTTAGTTATATTCATTGATCTTGTACAGGATTAAATTTATACCTAAAGGTCTTTTAAGAAACTTTGAATGTATGGCTTGTCCCAGCTGGAGAAGAGCAGATGCTAATGATCTTACAACTGCCAAATCAGTTTTTTTTTCATCTTCTGATTCCGAGTCTGAATCACTGACTGTGCCCATCTCACTGCATTCTTTCCCCAAATAAAAACCGGGATCCTTGTATGTCATGGGATCAACTGAGATAAAATAAAAATCAATTATTATGCAGAAATAAATAAATTATATATTTTGCTTACGTTCGTCTGGTTTTGTCTTGCCGTTAATAATTTGCAGGTCATCACTTATGGATCTGTTGGGTCCCCAGCTCAGCTTTAGGCACTGTTTATCATAATCTCGTTTCAAAATTGTTTCACTCCAAGCTACTCGGTCCTTTAATAATAATAAATACATTTATTTTGATGTAATAAATTCAATTTCAATATGTATTCATATATACCTTGACTTGCAATTCTCCGAGACAACCCAGGTAAACTTTTTCTTCCATATCAACAATTGCATCTCGAAGGGTCATTTCAAGTACTTCGTTGATGTCAGTTCCGGGAGGGAATCGTAGATTTGCTTCGGCATATCTCTTCGCTAAACGGGTTTGAACATCTGGTTTGTTGACTGATGACGCCTGGAAGTATATACAATTATTAATTAAAATGTAATATATTTTTTATTACAAAAAATAATTACCTCATTTGGATTTAAAATACTTGCAGGACATCTTCCTATATAATGGACTATGTCATCCCTTTCCTCCTTGATGGTTTGTTTAAGATCGCCTTCTCGAATACCTCTTTTATTAAGACTATCTATAAGGGCGTCTATGTGCTCCGGTTTATACAAGAAAGACCAACGAGTTTCAGGAAGTTTCCGAGAATGTACCGGACAATTATCTTCATTGGTTGTGCACATCAATAGATCTTGAATAAGAGTCCGACTACTTTCTGCCAATGCTTTTTTGGGTGACACCGGGTATGACAGCCTTTTATTTGAACTTTCTTCAATATCATTTTCCTTATCACTATTGCCTGTAATAATATTAATTAATATTTTAATCAATATTCATTATAATGGTTATTTTATAGATTAATTACCTCCGATTTCACTCTCAAAAAGCCTTTGCACATAATGAAGCGCATCTTCAGGTTGTGCAGTGGCTAATGTAGGATCGGGAATAACCGGTTTTGATAAACAAGTCCCGTTGAATTTGGTATTATGTTCAATGAATAATCCAGGCACAGTTTCATAAAGCCAATATCTTCTGTGAGCTCGATCGGAGCCTATAAATATTGAAGTAAATAACCCATTCATAGACAGTGTTCTAATAATAATTACTTACCAACAAAATTTTGCAAGTTGAAGTACTCAGATTGTAGAGTTTTAATTTTTTTTTCAAACTCTGCTTTCTTCGCTTCAGCATCTTTCACAAGCTCGGCAAGTTTTGCTTTGGTTTCGGCATCAACGGCTAAAGCTTTTTCACCTTTTAAATTTTCTTGAAGTTTTCGTGAATTGGCGGCTTTTTTAATTTTAGCTCGATTGAGGGCGACATTGGTTTCCTGTTTCCTCTCGTCAATCTTTAATGATGGAATTAAATAAGTATTTTATTGGGAATCAAGCGGTATCATTTACATACTTGGAGTGTCCGAATACGGTTCTTTATATCCTTGGACTTTTCTATCTTTTCTTCAACCTGATCTCTCACAGAAGCGTATGTGAGAATTTGATTCATCAAACAATTTATAAGATGAATTTTATATGCTGAAAAATATTTTTTATTGTTTATTTGTATTTGGGGATTGATTCAAATGAAATCTTACAGATGGGCAATTGGGTGACGTGTTTGACGGAGAGAGCTTTGATGATTTTAGGTTTCTTTATTCTGAGTAATAATCCTGGATCATCAGAGCAATTGTAACCACCACGCTGTTGGTATCGCCATTTTAAACATCTTTCATTTGCATCGCTGCCGGAAGATAAGAGATGTAACCTAGAAAATAATAAAGATTAGAATTGATTATCCAAATGTATTTGTTATAAATTAAATTACCTTAAAACTTCTGTGAATGTTTGTGAATCCATTGGCAGTGACGTTAACGACGAGGATAAATATGTCTGAGTCCACTGAGCAGCCGCTGTGGCTAAAAGAACTCCTCGCATACTCGTCATATTCTCATCGTCTTCTTCGTTCAAACTTGCTGCATTGACTAAATAGAACATTCGAATAATTGAGATAGTTTAAAATTAATACAAAATAGGCAAAATCATTTACCATTGGGTATTTTCATTCCGTTGTATTCTTCAGCTTCCCCCTCTTGAAGCATAAATACGGCATTAAGCAGCATTTGGACAATATCCGTGAGCGGTCCAGCCACTTCTTTAACGACCAAAGCCCTGCATAGCATTTCTAGATCAAAGCCACTGGGAAAAAAGTCTCTGATCTTTATGGTTTTGGAGAAGTCGTTTATGAATTCCATTATGACCATTATATCGCCAAAATATTTATTTGGTATACCAGTAAGTTGAACAGGAACTGATGCGGGAAGTGACTTGAGAAATAATATAATTTAATTAATATTCAGCTTAAAAATTATTGTACAAATAAAACAATATACTCACTTTATGATCGACCAATTCTAAATCCTCTTTTTGTTTGTTCCATTCTTTGACATATGCAGCAAATTTTAATGTTTTCTCTTTCTTCCTCAACTTCTCTTCAAGCTTTTTCTGTTTTTTATCATCTCGGATGCGTTGCATATCCATTACGAGCGATTTACCATCAGATTTATTTAATTCCATAGATTTGGATTGTTTAGTACCTGAATTTAAATTAGAATTAATACAAATTCTTTAACAATTAATTTTATTTTTTATGATATGATTATAGGTAATGAATTGTGAGGAAAAAATAACAGTGATGACATACCTTCAAATTTATCAGTTTTTGTAATGTATTTAGCAATAGATTCCTGACGAGCTTTTCTATCGGGGCTAAACTTCTTCACGTTATTCATACTGGATAATAATTTTTCAAACTTCTTGGAAGAGGGAAACACTGGAGGCGCACCGATGAATATTTGATCAAATTTAACTTTCATTATATTATACCTTTCTAAGGCATTTTGCTAAAGAAAAAAGTAAATTAGATTGTTTTTAATTGATTCAGTAAAATTGTATTTATTACCTTGATTTTCACAAGACCGCCGGAACTCTGCTCCACAAATTGTTTTAAAAACAATTTATTTTTTTCTCTAGTGTACATGCTGCGCGGTCTTCTAATTTTGTCACCGGATACAGTAAAAATTTCACTGCGGGTGTTTCCGTTGACCAATTCTTCAAATCGTTCCACTTCATAATTATAAAGCATGCAACATTTACCCGGTGAACTGAAATATATTACAATGTATGAAACTGATACAATTTCTGTTGATATTATCAATTGAAAACATACCCATTCTGAGTACTGAGACGAGCAGGTTCAGTAGATTTACTTATGGAGAGCACATGAGCTTCACACCAAGTGTCTTTTCCGACACAAGCTTCCACAGTTTCACCGATGAAATATTTATCCCTCACAAACAAGAAGACATCTTCTACCATTTCCGTGAAAAGACATCTTTTAGTTATAGAAGCCAAGTAGATTATGGGAACTCGCAACTCGAGAGGAAAATCTCTGAGAAGCCTCCTCACTCGTTTTTCACTTTCCAGAGCTTCGGCATATGTCAAATTAGCTTTGCCGGTAAGCTCGCATGACCAAACCATGGAGTTGACGAGGATGATTCTTTCACAATATTCTCTGAAAATTGATGACAAAAAATTAATTTCATAAAGAAGATTAAAAAGTCAAAATATTGTAGATACAGAATGACAGTAATAATATGTGGTTTTTACCATTTTATGTTTGGTTTGAATTTTGTTTATTTTTATTTAGGATATTTTTTTTTATTTCACATATGAATACTTTGATATTTTTTAAATTGAAAAATATTAGGTTTGGTAATCCTCGCATATACATATAAATAGGTTACAAATACTTTCGCGGAGGAAAGGAGTGTTGATTCAATAGCTTGTAATTATAGTAATTAAAGAACACGATCGTAAAATGTGCACGGCTTTGTCATTAGCGGTGGAGAAATATAAAATATCATCGAAACCGGCGAGTTTTTAATTGTTTGTTTACATTCATTTGTCTGTTTAGTTCGGAATAATCGATTATATTGAAGAAAAAAATGCGAGACAAGAGAATATTGTAATGGAAGTGAATGCCGTTATTGTATTGTAATAGGATTCATAACTCGTAGCGATAATGGTTCAGCAAATAGCGATAGTTACTCATATTCTGTGAATATCTCGCCGGTCAGGCTGCAGAAGAACACCTCGTCGGAGTCCTTGAGTGACAGGTCCTGCGGCACACACTCGAAGGTCTTCTTCCTCAGCAGCGGCATCTTGGCCTGCTGGTTGTCCTGGCTACTGTAAGCCCCGCCCCTGGAACTCTTTACTCTACTGCTTCTTAGGACTGATGACAAGTTGGAGTCAAGGACGAGGACTGTCTGTGAAGATCCTCGGAGCTGGAGGCGGCGCTGCTCCTCTCAGCAAGTAGTCTCTTCTGCAAGTACTTCTCGCGCGCAATACTACGCGCACAATGTGCTCATATAACATTTAACCAATCACATTTATTCATTACAATACAAAACAATGTTTTCTTTTATTTTTTCATATTTATTAACTATTCATACCAATATTCACAAATAATATATTTTATATATTAAATTCTCATCAATGACCTAATTGAAAAGGATCAACAAAGCAATCTATTAAAAGACGTGATAAAAACGAAATATTTAAAATTATACCCTTTTTTCTTATTGTTTAACAAACAAACAAAGCATTAGTTAGAATTTATTTCATTAATTGGGTCGATAACTATTGATTTCTTTTCAACGGTATGTTTTAATACGCTCTAGATATGAGTAAGTAGCCATAAAACAAATGTCAGCTTGTCAGTTGGATATTGTCGGTTGTGATGAGTGAGTAATGATTTGTATTGAACAGTAGTTTAGTGTGAGGAGTCAGAGTGAAGCAGGCTGAAGACAGGAGGAGAGTCAGTGCAGAACCATGGACGGACACGTCAGTCACAGCGGAGATGGATCCATCAGCGGAGCACCCACTGAAGAACTGAAGCCTCGTCGGAGAAGTCCGCATCCAAACTATGGAGTAATCCCTTTATTCACCTTAATTAAATGAATTACCCAAAGTTTTATTGAATTGACTATTCTCAAAAAAAGGGCACACCCATTAAAATATTTATTAAAGTGATTTGTCTTGATCATCGATCATATTTTTAAAAATTAATAAATCTACTATTATGGCTGCTTTACAGAATACGAATATATTTTGTAATGTATAGGAACACATTTTTTTTAACACTGTTAAAAATTCCTTTAGACGGATGGCGAAGTTCCAAGTGTGGCCGTACGATCAATGCGAGAGAGAGAAACGGTTGAAAGACAAAATCCCCGTTGTCGTGAAAGAGAAGTGTCTTATGCTGAGCAGGAGGAGGAATTAAAATATGGGGCTCGACATGTTATTAAATTATTTGTACCCGTATCTCTATGTATGCTGGTTGTCGTGGCCACAATCAGCTCCATTACATTTTACACCACTAAAGATATCTATTTGTGAGTACTTTTATTATAAAATTTAATAATCTAAATTGTAATATATATATATAAATTTGTACTTTTAGAGTTTATACACCTTTTCACGAAGAAAGCAGTGACACGGGAACAAAAGTCTGGAATGCCGTAGCTAATTCACTTATATTATTAGTGGTTGTTATTGTGATGACGATATTGCTGATTGTTTTGTACAAGAATAAATGCTACAAAGTTGTTCACGTGTGGCTTATAATCTCATCACTGTTACTACTTTTTATATTTTCCTATTTAAATTTAGAGTAAGTTTTTTTATGATTATATTTTTTTTATTCTTATTTTTTGATATTCATTTAATGTTGATATTGTAGAGTGGTATTGCGGGCATATAATATACCGATGGATTTCTTCACACTTGGACTATTCATGTGGAATTTCGGTGTGATGGGAATGATGGTGATACATTGGAAAGGTCCTCTAAGACTTCAGCAGGCTTATCTTATCTTCGTCGCCGCTTTGATGGCCCTAGTCTTCATCAAACATTTACCCGAATGGACAACTTGGGTTGTTTTGGCTGTTATTTCTGTATGGGGTAAGTTTATCTTCTTGTTTTTATTTCTTCTGTATGCAGAATTCAAAAACACCCATTTATTTCAGATTTAGTAGCTGTTTTAACTCCGAATGGACCACTTCGTATACTCGTAGAAACTGCTCAATCAAGAAATGAACAAATATTTCCTGCACTCATTTATTCGTGTGAGTTTGTTTAAAAAACTTGCAATTTTTATTTGATAATAATTGTTATAAAGTTGTTAATTTTTTTCCTTAGCAACATTTATGTACAGCTACATGGCGGCCCCGGGCACGAATGCGGCCACTGAAGGTACGACAAATGCTTCTTCATCAACTAATCCTTCGTCCTCAAATTCAACTTCTACTACAACTAATCCTTTGGGTAATGCCGGTGAATTTCAACACGCCGAGTTAGCACCTTTGACTCGGTCCCATTTGCATGGTATGGGAAAATTTACTACCTTTAAAATCATTGCTTGGTCGTTTTCACTTTATTCGATTAAATTAAAACCCATTGTGATTAGAAACATATTAAATGATGTAATGGTTCATGGCGTTTTTTTTATTATTACACTTGATGATATGTATTTGCTTAAGGGTGGATTGCTAACATTAAATTTTTTGCTGATTATGTATTTTTAGTTAAAGCTAAAGGTGGTTCGGGTTATCGAAAGTGTATTTTAATATATCAAATGCTATTTAATAAAAACAAAACATTTTTTTAAAATAAAAAATCTTCAACTGTCTCACCCCAAATCCCATATGTTTTCTATGAACAAAATGTTTATCTATAATTTCATCGAATAGCTTCTATGAGCGAGGCTGAAGCTGGTTTCGACGACGGTTGGGAAGAAAGAGCCAATGAACGTGTAGAACGGTGGCGTAGAGATATTCTCGTTGAACAGGACTCGGGGACTAGAGGTCCAAGATCTACTGCCGTACCAAGACGAACAGTAGAACAACCTCCAACTTCCCAGCAAGTCGCAACGGAAGAAGAAAGTGAGCTGTTTAAAATACTACTGATCAAAATACAAACTAATAAATTTAAAATTTTAGGGGGCGTTAAACTAGGACTTGGAGATTTTATTTTTTACAGTGTCCTTGTCGGAAAAGCTTCCTCTTACGGAGATTGGAACACAACACTTGCTTGTTTTGTGGCTATTTTGATAGTAAGTTCGTTTTTTACATCATTCAGCATTGACATGTACTAATTATATTGTTTATTTTGCAGGGTTTATGCATAACTCTACTGTTGTTGGCTATATTTAAAAAAGCTCTGCCTGCTTTACCCATCTCAATTTCGTTTGGTTTATTTTTCTATTTTGGAACACGTGAAATTGTCGCTCCCTTCTGTGATGCATTGGCTAGTGAACAAGTTTTTATATAGGAAAACATATCAATCAATTCTCACTGTATCCATACAAACAATTAGAGAAATTATATTGTAAACCAAACAATTCTGATATATATATAATTTTGCATTCCTATGTATTTTAATTTGGGAATTTTGTAAATATTTATTTAATCTATTACTATCATTAATGATTAACATTTATGTATTTTTTTCTTGCTTATACAAAGTGCAAATGCATTTGATAATAATACTAAAAAAAACACAAAGAGTAATTTTTATATTAGTTTAATTTCAATGGCTTAGAAATTGGTATAATTTAAAAATAGCTATTAATTAAATGTGTTCCTTGGACATAATCATCAATAAGTATAAGAAAATAAAAAGCAGTATTCGAAAATAGACCACACATTGTTTTTCATCAAAAAAATCATTCCATGCTCAATAACAATGTTATACTAATAATATAAATTTTATTAAGACTGCAAAAATAAATTCTACAATATGATTATCAGTTTTATTTTAATATTGAATTAGGCATTTTTAAATGGCCTATGTATGAATTGTAAGGGGAGCCGAAATAGATATCGTCATTCATGATTAAAACATCACTAATCGCTTTTAAATTTCCGTCGAGGCTGTGCCACGATTCTATAACTCGTCCATTCCAATTCACAATTAATACGGTGACTCTTGTTGGAGCGAAGATGGAGACTGATTCAAAATGGCCGATCTGTAAGTAGTATTTTTGAATCAGTAGCGTTTAATTTATGGATAAATTAAGATTACCTTATGAGCAAGTTTGTCGAAAAATGAGCCTGGTGATATGAAATTGAGTAATTTGAAAAATCCTTCTACCACAAACATCGCATTGACAATCGCCTGTCTAATTAAAGGATACGGTGTTACATATTGAAAGAGTACAGGGTTTTCAATGTCCCTGGAATGGACTAACGGTACGATAATGTGATTTCTATACATCTTTAAATTATCCGGAAAACCTTAAATTGATTTTATTGTGTATTAATATAATTATATTGTATTTCACCGCAAGACAACCTGGTAGTTTGTCTAAGAATATACTCGTTTTTCCTTTCAACGGTCCTGATATGTAAACTTTCAACAGTCTGCTTTTTGTCATCTCCGAAACAATTAAAAATTCCTCATTGGGTGAGATGAGAACTCCGTTTGGAAATGAGAGCTCCGAAATTATGATTTCATTAGTGCCATTGTCAGCTGTGTATTTTAATAATCTGAAATTAAATTTGTAATCATTCAATCAATATTTACATGTCTTAACAAAACAGAACATTTGGGCAAAATAATTGAATACTTATTTTAATATAATTGTGATTAAGAATTAAAGCATGCCGCGAATGGATTTAATTGGTCACATTACCTTCATTCTCAATATTTCCTACGCCACTTTTCATTTTCTTCAAGAAATTTGCAATAAATATTATAAAACATAGACTTAGGGTCGATTTCTCGAAAGTCAAATGTCAGCAATCGCTACATTTTCCCCTATAGAACAAATTTATTTCCACCAAAATAAACCGATAACTCCAGGTAGCTCATTGTTTAAAGAAACTGATCCTTGACTAATTAAAATCTTTATGAGACGTTGCAAAAAAATATATTTTCAATATTTTTTTACTCTTGATTATATTGGCTGCCATATTTCTTTTGAAAACATATGAAATGACCGCTTATAATTGATAAATTAGTGAAAATAATTATAGCCACCAAATTATTTTTTATTAATCATGAGGGGAATTTACATTTATAAGGATTTTTTCCCACTATATTATAAAGTATTTTTAAGGCAAGGTTCTTATGCTTCTTGGATTATTCTTTCTTTCGTTACAATATTTAAGTTCTTTGAAGAGAAAAATGTGTTCTCATGTGTCATGGAACCGTAAATATGAAATAAGAGCTTTATGAAACAAAGAATTGAATAAGTCAATGAATATTAACTAATAAATATTGAGAATGCCAAGACAAAACTTCTTTAAATACCTTCCTGTTCCATCCATGAACATTGCATAAACACCATTTTGAATGTCCACATCTGTTGAAGAATCAGTCCAATAAACATCGCCTCTTCCATTTACAGCAATCCCGTTGAAAATATGCGGTATTTTGTTACCGATTTTCAAGTTATGTGGAACCAGACATTGTTTAACTCCGCTTGTTACATTAACTTTCCATATTCCATAATAAGCATCCGCTACGTATAACATTTTTGCTTCATCAACCACAATTCCGAAAGGTCTACCGCATTTGGATTCTTCCCACAACCCACCTGGAAATAATTTCACTTATATTCATTCACCTGGATCAATATTCTTATTTGATTACTGCAAGGTTTTCCAAATTTAGCAACGGTGCTTCTCCTTCCGTCAGTCAATTTGATGACTTCGCCTCCGTGAACTCCGGTATAGATTTCACCATTTATTTCTACGAGACTTTCTGGTCCTTTGATTAGATTTTCATACAGATGCTCGGCTCCGTTTAGGATTGTATTTTTTTCAAACACTCCGACCAGTTCCACCGGAGGCTCGATGCTTAAATTGCATATTCAAGTTATTTTGGATGGGTTAAAAATTAGATTTCGTGCTTCTTACGTGTACGGTGTAAAAACTCCAACACGACCTAAATTCTGGATTAATAATATCGCCGAAATTAAAATCAAAAGGTTACGTTTGGTTGCAAGAGGTTGAACCATTTTGGTTGTTCGGTATGAAGTGTGTTTGTAAGCCGAAGTAATCTGATACGTTTTCCTGAAACTTGTTTCTTTTCATAAAACGCAAGGAAAACATCATAAAGGTTGTTCAAACAGGAACATAATACAGTATAGAATCATCATATTACTTGCACGAGGACAAAGCAGGCGAATATATATTATTATTATCTATGTTTACGGTAAATGTGCCAGTGCTCGGCCACTTTTTAGCAATAATATCTAGTGTTTATGTAGAATACAACTATAAATTAGTCAAATGCCTAAAGATTCTATGAATCAATCATATGGATTATATAAACTTATCATTTATATCTCATAGAAAACATAAACATATAAAAAAAAACTTCTGGGCCGGTAGTCGGCCATTCATCATTGAATAGGCGGTCACTTAGCACCATAAATCGGCCACCATATTACATACAAATTAATTTATATAGATAGAAATATTATTGTGTATTATTTTCATACATTGGCTGTGGCCACCTGTAACACTGTAGTCCCTAGAAAAGACACTCGAGCGCAACAAGATTTTATTTATAAAAATATCAGAATTGATCATGTTTTTTTTGTCGTTGAATATAGCAAGCAACTTTTTATGACGCACTTTGATATACATATTAAGTGAAATATTGCGTAATGTTGTTAGAAAGATTGACGAGTGACAGATAAACAGTACGAGTGGTAAAAGCTGTCATAGGAAACCTGTGGACAAATTCATCATCGATCCCATCTCAATGATATATTTTCTTTCGAACAAAATTGTTTTAAGTAATTTAGTCTTGGGATAACAAACTATTGTGATTATTTTTAATTTTATTGTAAATTATTATTAAAATCAATTTTGTGGAGTATCGGCGATTTCTCTGACATTCATAAATATTTGTCAGAGTCACAGCATCAAATAAATTTTAATAAATATTGACCAAATGGTCATTGCGCTGGGAAGGACAAAAATATTGTATAAATAAATAATTATTTATTTATATAAAGGTGATTAAAATGTTTTTTTTTTTCATTTTAAAAAGTGTTAAAATACTCCTTCAATGTCCATTAAAAGCACAGTAAAACATGGTATTGCTAATTGACCATCGAATAATAACGAGATAATAATTTTATTTGGATAAAAATAAAATACAGGTGTATATTATTCAAAATATTTTATATATATATATATATAATCGCATTCAACCAGATATTCAATACAAGTTTTTTTTTTGAAAGAAAAACATGCTCCAGCAATATATAAAATAAAATTCTTATAAAAATTACACAACTTTTATAAAACAACGTCATTCACTCACAGCAGGTGATTTCGTGAATTAGTGCGGGATTATTTAAATGCTTCACGTTTAACATTGCGATTTTCTTTGTAACAAATAAATATTAATAATAACATTAACATATTAACAACAGTGATCAACAAGTTAAATTATGATTGTCTTTCATACGAGTAATTAACATTCGAGTGAGCAAACTGATTTTTTTATGATCTGAGCAAATTTTGTTAGGAAGAATAGAAGATTTAGGAATTATTCGATCATTTTTAAATGGATTACAAGGTTTTTACATCAATATACAATGTATTAGTACACGATAAATAAAGCTCACAGTTAATTAATAGTTTATCATTCCTCCTCCTCTTCTTCTTCTTCTTCCTCCTCTGTTACTTCAGCTTCAGCGTTTTCTGCTTCACTGGCTTCTTCAATTGCAGCTACTTCTTCCTCGACAGGTTGTTCGGGTTCTTCAACTTGGGGCTCGGCTTGTAATTCTTCCTCATTGGCTGCTGAGGCTTCTTCCAAAGCTTTAGCTTCAGCATCTAATGCTGCCAATTCAGCTTCTTGTTTTTCAAGTTCAGCAAGCTCTGCCTCTTGTTTTGCAAGAGCAGCTAATTCGGCTTCTTGTCTGGCAATTTCTGCTAATTCAGCTGCCTGTGATGTACTTACATTAAAGTATACGAATAAAAGGTATTGTATTTGAATGGAAGTGTATTTACCTGTCGGGCAAGTTCAGCTTCTTTTTCTTCGGCGGCTTGTTTTTCAATTTCCTCTAGTCGTGTAAGTTCTTTCTGTCTCTGTTCTTCTTCTTCTGCAGCTTTCCTCGCTTCTTCGGCTAATCTCTCTTCTTCTGCTTTACGGGCTTCTTCGGCTAATCTGGCTTCTTCAGCCAGTCGTGCTTCTTCAGCTAATTTTGCTTCTTCTGCCAATTTAGCTTCTGCTAATCTTGCTTCTTCGGCTAATTTTTCTTCTTCAGCTAGCCTGGCGGCTTCCTCCGCTGCTCGTTTTTCTTCTTCAGCCTAGAATTAAGGTGGGTTAATGAATATATTATATTCAATGGATTATGTATAGATATTTACTTGTTTGGCTAATTCTGCTTTTCTTTCCAATTCTGCCGCTCTTTCGGCAGCTGCCTGGGCAGCCAATTCTTCTTGGCGGGCTAATTCAGCTGCTCTAGCTGCTTCTTCTTTTTTGATCTTTTCTTTGTTATTGAGAAGTTCCTCCTGCAGGGCTCTAAAGAATATTTAATTGATTATTTAATCATTAAGCACAAGTTGTATAAATGTTTTACCTCTCTTCGGCTAATTTTGCTTCCTCTTGCCTCTTTTTCTTGCGTTCAGCCAATCTTTCAGATTCGGCTGCATCATTGACAATGGCATGTTCCGTTGTTTTGAATCTTTCGAGACGCTCAGCTTTGGCCGCCTTCAATTCCATACTTGGGTCTTCCATGAGTGAAGGAGGTTGGAATTTTCTGGTTGGACGGTATGGTAACAGTTTGACTACAACATTAATAATAGCCAAGATATTATTATATTCTCATTCGACAAAGAAACTCGGTCTTACACTGCCATCAAAAACGAAGCTTGGACTTACTTAGATAATTTGGCAAACTGCACTTGACTGGGATCCATAGTTGTGGAAAAAGGGAGATGACCCTAACAAGAATGCTCTTATTTTTTTACCTCAAAGCACCCCCCACCATGATTGATTATGTGTTTTTTTTGTAACAATTTTATTTCAGCAATATTTACATATTTTAATCATGCTCATGGTTATGTGTTGATAGGTGCAGAGATGATTTTTTTTAAATTTGAACATAGCTTTATAATTAAAAAAAAAACTATCGTCGCAGGACATTAATAAAAGCAATTAATGCCCATTATAAATAAACAAATAAAAAATAATCGAAAGCGCCAATTTCCTACATCAACCAAAACCCCTTACAAGAAATCGTAGAAAATTTTTATAAAAAAAAATTGTTATTCAATCAAACACTGTATGAAAAGCATAATTATTCAAAAGCCATGCATCGGAAAACGGCATATTAGAAATCAATAAAAGTCACAAATAAGCAACAAAGAAACAAGTTTATTAAAATATATATTTAAAAAAATAATTTTCAACATCTTTATATATAAATAGTTTATGTGTTTGGTTACAACAATGAAAATTATAAGAATTTAAATGTAAAGTGTTCTAACAAAGTGGTTATCATTAATTTTATATATTTATAACATTTTTATTTATTGTTTTAATCTAATACATTATTCAGAAATAAAAATATTTGTACATAATATATGTTATTATTATAGTTCTGATATATATATGTATAATATTTCAGTCGTTATTTTATGAGGTATTATGTGTGTGTGTTTTTTTTGTTCTCAGTGTGGCTTTTTTTAATGTGGAAAAGCTTCAAAATTGAAACATTTTGCGATCGATCAGTTTCAATGTAAGCCATTTTTCAGTTAGTCATAATATATTTCAAGAATTTGAGAATGAAATCGGGACATTTTCAGTATACACAAGGAAAATTAATATTTAATTTGTGTGATTAATGGCATAGTAATAAAATGGTGTTTGAAGCTCAAACTATTTTGCTTATAGTGAAGTAATTTTTAAAAATACGCAAATATTATGTTGTACATTTTTATAGAAAATGTATTTGATTTTATTTTTATCTTAGATAATATCGTTGTATATCCAATAGTTTCGTTGGGATTTATATTGAACTGTGGAAATTCAAACAGCCTCTATAAATTTTCGCTCTCTATAAATTGCCGCCGTTCAATGCAAATTCTAACTAAACTATTAAAGATACAATAAAATAATGTAGGAGGGAAATATTTGTCATTAATTGGTCTATAAAAATTCAATGACAATATATTAAAATTGTCAATATTGACCGACTAAAAGCATATCCTTGTAAGTGCAATCATTTTAGTTCATATCAACTAGTGTGTACTGAAAAGGCCTCGCGAGTTCATTCCGCATGATTTTCAGATGAATAAAGTATAAAATGTGATGATGATAGTGATGATTTTGGTACTGTGCATGACGTGGTAAAGTAGGTTTGTTGGGATTTTTTATTAAGAGCATTCCACCAAGGCTGGTTGTTCCTTCGCTTCGGGTGCCGCTGCAAGAGACACGATCCACACGTTTAAGGTTAACTTTCTGCATAATATTAAAATCCCATTTTACTGATTCACTGCATAAAACTATACTCTAGGCTGTAGTATAACTTTAGACTGGTGAACCAGCAGTCACATTGAACTTTTGGAAATGGTTATGTGGTTTTCTGAGACATGTTTCGTTATCACAACAAATGTGTTTCCAAAAATTTATGTGATTATTGGGGATATTTTAAAGGGGCGAATAAAGCATTCATTTTTTTATCATTTAATTTAAAATATGCTATTTACAAGCATTATTTATTAATTTTAGTTCATAATTAGAATCAATTGTTATATATACATACGAAAATGAGTACGAGTATACCTTAATCGAGTTGAAAAGTTATTTTTATTACGCTTAGGTTTCCTAGGCGTACCTTACATTATAAAGACGGTAGAAAAGCTGCTTCACTATAGTTTTGCTCGTTTTTTGAGAAGTAATAAGCAGTAAAACTGTCTTTAACTTTGTGCTTATACGCCTAGGAAACCATTACTTTATACTAAACAGAGTGGACTTTTAATTTGTCAGAATATTTTATGGGAGTTGATTATAATTTGGTTGTCATGTAACCAACCGCCATTTTATATCAGATTAAGGTGGAATGACAACGGCCTATTATATTAGCGGGGATAGATTGAAGTCAGTTTCTGTTATCTGCTATTGACAATTGGTAGATCTCATAGATATAAACATTAGATATCGCATTGCATATAAATAAGTCATGAAGCCCGTGTATTGCTGAACTCTTCTCTCCTATTCTATAAAGGCATAAGTGTGTCTCCCTCACTCAATACATTTCTAGTAGCCTCTGAGAGTGGTTGTGACAATATTTTATGATTGAAAACCCAAGAATATTAAAAAAAAAAAATGTTTTAGTCCATATGACATGTAGTAACAATGCATTTACCCATTTTACTGTGAAATATAACTGAAGATATGAAGAGACATGTTTACAGTATAATGTTTGCCAGGTAACTCATGTTTTTGGCCACTTGTTCCACTTGAACTAACGCATTTAGCCTCTCATGCTGTATATTATGTTTATATCTATGCTGGATCTAGATTTCAAGAACTTTTATGGCTCGATCAAGGTAAACTTACCGCAAAAATGAATGCTTTATTAAAGTTTTATAATCGTATTTTATTATTTATTTAATAATTTATTTCATTTATTGGGTGTGTATGTGTATTGTGTGCAACAGCAGCAAAAGTATGCCAAGTTTAATAATGTAAAAGCGTATTAGAAGGACTGGCTTTGCTTTAAAATAGATTTGTTATTTAGTCGAGAAAAACATGACGTATTAAAGCCTGTCCAGTCTGACGGTGTTGCCATATTTAAAATACTTTAAAAAGCCATCCTGCCACACTTCAAAGTGTTATGCAGGATATGTGTGAGATAATTAGAATGGTGTGTTTATTTGTTTTTAATTTGTGATTCTAGTGTTTTGTACCTGTTGCACCTTCGGAGGCCAAACCGAGAGCGGCGAGTCTGTTCTTGGCGTAGTAAGATAGCAAGTTGATATCATCCCTTACAGACAAATCTTCACAAAGTGGTCTTCGCTTCTCAAACGATCTGTCTCCGACGTATTTGAGGCAGGCTAAGTGACCACGCCCTATCGGTCCAATTAAACAAACGGAGGAAACACAAAAGTAAATTCAATGAGCAAAAAAGACAGTAATCTTAAAAGCATGAACGTGACAGATGTCTTGTTTTACTCAATGAAAATGGTTAGGTGACTCGACATGGGGATGAAAAAAACACCCTCATCTTGTTGAGGTATGATGCAATACACATGGTTTGTTTATGAAAAAAAAATAATGCAAATATCTCCAATTGAAATTAAAACATTTTAAAGGCCTCAGTGATATGGCAACACTATAATTATTTTTCTTTTATATAAATAGTTTATTATACAGTTTGAATGTCGCCGGTGATTATCGGTTTGAACAATAGTGAGTGACATTTCTCTTTCGATGTAATGTATTAATTGCTTTTAAAATAATTTATTATATTATGTATACAGAGCTTGAAATTCGTTGGCTATTAAATGAGATAAAATAGTAACACTGTTTACATAAATAACTGTGCGAGGAAGCCTCACGAACAGAGATGTGCCAAAGTCAAACGAATATTATATTATAGTATTATATCCAATAATACTTGTAAAGACGTCAAAACCTTAGCAGGCACCAAAGGTTACGTGTGTTTCTACCGCCTCGCCGTCTATATCAAATTTTATTGCGAATTCAAAGAAGAAGAATCTTTGGAAGCATAAAATATACGAACTATAACGAAATTCCTTCCAATATTTATACTTTTTTATGAATTAATTAAAAATGTTTTCCCCTTGTACCTTGCACTACCCTTTTTACAGTATATTATTTTGTGTGTACATGTATGAGTGACCCGGCCATGTATGAATATATGATGAAATATTGCATGGCGCTTCTATAGATAAAAAATCATTGATTACACCTTTCTCTTTTCTATCCTTTTTCCTCATTAAGTGAAGACAGAAAAGTGGGAGAGAGAGATAGTAGTTAAGTTATAATATGAGTGCATTAATAAGAAATAAGAATAGAATACTATAATAGTCGTTTGACTTTGGCACATCTCTGCTCACAACGCAATAAGAACCTCAAACCATATAATAATTATTAAAAAAATGAGTTGTACAAAATAGTGCTGTCAATCATATGCTAATCCTTCCTTTAAAATATTTAAAGTTCATTAGGAGACACGTTGTATATTATTTTACCTGTGAACTTCTTGGCTGGCTCAGGATACCACGACATGTTATTAATGTCACGGGCAACATTCCTCACAGGACTCAGCATCCTGGCAATGTAATTATCGTTGGAGAACCGTGTTGGATAAATTGGCTCACTGTACCTTGAAATCATGAAATATTCAATTAAAATATCACCGAAATGTATGATAAATTAGCAGTGCTTGGTCCGATTCTAGCATCAATCCGAAAAACAAATAAACAAACGTAGCGTAACCCTAAAAATCTCATCAATATGCTTTAAGCTTGCAATTCCTAGGCGTGCGTCGCTGTAAACGTACACCGTAAAGACGGTAATAGAGTTGCTTTGCTGTACTTTTGATCGGTTTTTTATTAATTAATGCCTCGCTCGAAGCTCAGACGAGGCGTTGACTAACAAAAAACCGATCATAAGTGTAGCTAAGTAAATCTACTATCGTATTTAGTGTGTATATGCTTTTAGTAACATTTTTCATAAAAGGGATTAACTATTAATATCAGGATTTGGGTTTGGAAAAAAATGGTTTGAAAATTAAAAAAGAAGGACTGTTGGTCACCTTATCTATTAGGAATTTTAGACAAATTTTAATTCAAAATATCTTCTTCCTCTGTTATAAAAATGTTCGAGGTTTGGATGCAGATGTGAGTTTCATTATTGTGTTTTTTTGAAGGAGCAATACCACTGATATATTAGCAGGCCATACAACTGCCTGTATTAATATCAATATGGCGAACCAAGTAGACCAGTCTGAAAAAGACAGTCAGAAGAGTAATTTGTGAATTCTCGATAAAGGCTTCAATACTATTGTTTAAAAACTGTTAATCATCTTTATTACAGTGTTGCCTCAGTCAAACTCACCTGCTTGGTCCGCCAATAAATAAATATCAAGATGGCGGACCAAGCAGACGAGTCTGAGTAAAATCCATAGATCTTACTCTAAGGGCCGGTTTATTCAACGCGCGGTAAATCTCGAACTCCTGTCACTCGGCGATTTACGCGCAAAATGCGTTTCTTCAAAATTTAGCTCGTGCTATCAACTGTCAAATCCTAGCTCGGCTATATCAGCGTGCTATAGCTAAATCTCAAATTCGTGCTATATATTTTCCCCTCCATTCCAGTTTCGTGACGAACTCGTCGCTTCGGCTGAAGTTGGCTGTATGCAAGTTCGCCTGAATGCCTGCAATACAAACATCGGGTACGCTCGGCTATAACTATAGCAGGACGGCTATAACTATAGCAGGATAGCAGGACGATGTATATATGAAATTGGTATAATCTGTAGCGACGTAGCTCACGATTAAACACACATTGAAGAAACCGGCCCTAAGGTAATATTGCAATGGTCTGTATGGAGTGTAGGAACACTGTAATTGCCGTTACGATGTCGCTCAGGCTCGTCTGCTTGGTCAGCCATATTGACATTTATATACTCAGTTGTCTGGCATTCTTATCGGCAATTCACCTGAATAACTTACTTGATAACTGTAGTATAAGGGACGACACTGCTGGCTCTAGGAAGTGGAGTGTACACTCTTTGGAGCAGGGCTGCTGTATCTGCACGGATCTTCCTGCTTTCATCTTCCCAATCCTATCGAAATAACAAAAAGTTGAATTATCTTAATTCCTATATGGAGAGACCAGTTGTGTAAAAGTGTAATAATAATGGTATTGTCCCATTTCGAGTTTGATGTTCACCATTGGCCCAGGAGTCGTCGACCTTCGGGCCGTGACATCTGATGCGCTGATTGGGCTGGCACTTGTTCAAGTTTGTAGCAGACAAGAATTCAGCATAGCCATCATGGACGCTGACAGTTGAGCTAATCATTCAAAGAATTGACACCCCAAAGAGACCAGTTAAACCACTTTAACTTACGCAATAAACACTGCCTTCTATTAATACTGGAGACACCGTCTCCTCTCACTGGATCGTCCAAGCCGAATTAATGTAATAACTACTGACTACTAAGGGACGTATTCAATATAATTGTGTGTTAGTGAGTCGTGTGTGTACGAATAGACTAGAGGTTCATAGTATTGTTGTACACGTATGCATTTCTCAATATAACGAATATAGAAACGAGTCTATACCACAAGAATAATACTGTCTAAACTTAGAACATACAAATTACTAACCGATGACATAATTTTTCTGTTATTTCTTGACCCTATTCAATATAAGAGTATGTTAGTGAGTCGTGCTAGAGCTTATAGTATTGCTGCATATACGAATAGACTAGACTAGACTAAATTGAGGGGATTTTTTCACCATTAATTAAGTGTTTATGTAGGTTTTACTCTTTGTATCTTTTGTTTGTAGAGTAAATCTCTAACTTTAGATATGCTTTGCTAGTGAGTCGTGCTAGATGGTGTATATGCGCATAGACTAAAGCTTGGTAATATTGGTGTATACGCACATACTCTCATTACATTATTATATTGAAAACTGCCAAATATGACATTTGCTTTAGTAATTTGTATGCAGCTTTTTTCATTTTCAGATTTTAAAAAATATTTGTAATATGAGTGGCTATGAACCTCTATTATAAGTTTTTTCACCCCCCTCAAGATTCGTATATAGAAATTTGTTTAATTTAACCATGTCTTTAAATAAATCTGTCCCTATTCTACTTTATTGTTCAACCGTCTCAGATTTCTTTTCATCTGCATGCCAGAGTATTCTGAATCTGTCTTGTTAAAAAATAATAATGTGGTTGGTTTAACGGTGTTGTCATTATCTAAACTAGGAATCGAAAAACATATTTTCATGTGTCTTTTGTATTTTTTATTATTACTAATCACTAGGTGTAATGACATCCTTAGGTGTTGCACAGACTAGAATGCTTGTTAGTGCTTTTCGCATATCCACCAATGAGAGAAATGTAAGCAAACACTAGCGCCAATCAGTAAGCGCTCGTCCCCTCATTGGCAGAAATGTGAAGAGCCGAGGCCTTTACAAGTATACAAGCCAGAATGCTTCGTCTGAACAGCTGTGAGCCTTAGTCGTTCGTACGGCGCTCATTGTATGGGAATTCGGCTAAATTATATACTTTTCAACTTTTTTACACTACTATCTTCATGAAAAAAATATTGCCTAGTCTTATATATCTACTCTACACATTTTTATACGCATAACTATCATATTTATAATTATATTCAATTCATACGACCAAAATATCTAATAAAACCCGATTTACACAGTCAAAATATTTAATCGATCATATAATATATCGTTTCTACAACAATAATTAATTATACTTTGTACAAAAAACATTTAAAAAAAGACCGTTAATCGAGTTTTATTAGATATTTTGATGGTATTAATTTAATACAAATGTAAATATGATAGTTATGCATGTAAATATGTAATAATAGTATAGGAATATATGATATATTTTTCATTGTGATCATAGTGCAAATATGCATATTAGAGTGGTGTAATGCTTCAAATGTATATAATATCTCCTGATTTCCATACTTCACGTACTGTATCTGCGACCACAGCGCTGACGTCACAAATTAGAACCTGGAGGCCCGTGTAAACAATTCACGGTAGCTCCGGAAGAGCACAAAAGAACATTTATGACTGTGTCGTGCTTAAATATAACCAAATATAAATAGTATAGATGTGCATTCAGCATACGTGGATATCATGCAAACGTCCATATAGCTCACCTTGGAAGAGTTGGACCTCAGGAAGTCTTCAGAGGCCGAATATGAGTGAGAGGGGCGGAACTTATGTTCGATGCGATCCAATTCCCTGATGACCACTGAAGGCCTCACTCTGATGGTGACAATGGAGTGAGGAGGAGCACGCGACATCACAATCCTTCTGTGGCCGGAGATTGGACCATCGCTTGGATAGAAAGATGATACTGTATGCACCTGGGGAAACAATTTGTTACATACAACATGAGGAAAACACAATGTTAGTTTACAGTCGATACTATCCTATATTAAGACCTGGTTTCTTCAACTAGGGTTAAATCTAGAGCTAGTGTCACTTGGTGATTTACGTGGCAAATGCGATTCATCAAAATGTAGCTCGTGCTACCAACTGCCAAATCCTAGCTCGTTGATATCCAGGTGTTATATCTACATATCGAGCTAGTGTTATGTTTCCAGTTTTGTCTGTATCTTAGTTCTCTTGAATGCTTCCGATACACACACATTGGAACCGTTTGGCTTTTGCATCGTTTCAAGAAACGGAATATTTGTATATGACACGAGATTCGTAAATCTCTTGCCACGTAGCACATGATTTAACACGACTTGAAGAAACTGACCCTTAACAGTCAAACTTTAAACACGCGCAGAATTTACTGCAAACATATAAATCCACACCTCTGAGAGTGTTCAAAATTTGACGCTTACTCTACATAACATAAGAAATAATGAGTATAGTATATATATATTATATATATATATATATATATATATATATATATATATATATATATATATATATATATATATATATATATATATATATATCGCTTAGAATACTATGTAATATCGAATAGGGTGATTGTATATCGATGGGTTGGTGGATACTTGTATATCACATTTTTTTAATAAATTTATTTATACGCCTTTATTTATTAATCCAGGAAATCGACACGATCGATCGGGATTTTAATCCTAGTCTCAATAACCAATTGAATATTTTTTTTTATATTCGAGTGGGACTTGAACCCAAAATCACAGTATTTGTATCCACGCGCTTTTCCCATGAACTTTTAAAAAATATTAATAGTTACAACCAACAACAATTGTATATGAATTCATAAAATCGTGACTCTCAAATGATGTTTTCTTTATATTCTAATAACGAAAACTTTATACTTGATCGGTTTGATTGATATGTACCTTTTATGTAGATTGATAGGTTAAAGAGCAGCTCAAATGTTTAAATAACGATGTAGTTCATATTTACAGGATTGTTTCAATTCAGTGCACCGATCCAATATATTCTAATTGGTTCTTCTGATTTTAATTGAAAATAATAAATTATATTTTAAGACCGTCGTAATGTTTATAAATACGCATTTAAAAATAAGCAATATGACAAATTACGACACAGGTGCGCTAAATTAAATTTTCATTTCACATCGAAAATCCCATCTTATATTAAATAAATTGTAGGTTTTAAAATGACGCGTTATTTAAAAATAAATCAGCAAAATCACTTCATAAGAATTCGATGTATAAATATCAAAGAACTAATTATATCCAATTAAAAATACATTGTGTCACTTTATCAACTTCAAAACCCACACAAGACGATAATTAAATTGGCAGACATAAAGAAATTTTAACGATGCATAAATATATTAAGCTTCATTAACCCTTCATAAACAATTTAATGTGTATTCTTGATGTTACTTAATTAGAGATTATTATTTTACAAAGCGATGGGTCATTAACACAAAAACGTATCTGCATTTATTTATTGTAATATACATATTATTGATTTTTTTTTTTGCAAAAATTATAGGTTTGGCTACATTTATTATTAATATGCCACATTATATTTTATAATAATAGCAATATTACATTATCTTTATAAATAATCTTCTAATTATATTAAGGAGTACATATCAAGATGGCGGATCAAACAGATGAGTTTGGCAGAGGCAACATTATTTGTCTCACTCAGACTCATCTGCTTTGTCCGCCATCTTGATATTTATCATCAATTTATCTTCTTATACAGTGTGGACTTGAAATAACTGAGCTTATTTTAGGGCCTAGTGGGGTGTCGCAAATAATGGCGAAAAAAATATTAAAAATATATTTTTTATAAATTAAAAATAATTAATAATATCAATAGTGCTTTTGAAATCGAGTTTGGGTCACCATCAGCTGTTTCTTCGAAGTACTCATTAGTGACTGTTACGTGTGTATTCTATATGTTATACGTAATTAATAGATATTATTAATGTTTTATTTTTATTTTAAATAATATGTTTTTTTTTAAATTATATTTGCAATACCCTACTACCCCCTAAAATATTCTCAATTATTTCAAGTCCACCTGTATATATATTTTCTGTTGATAAGTTTCTGTGTTAATCACCAATCGAAAGAATGTGACATACTTAATATATTTCAGGGTTTCCTCAGTGACATTGACATACATTTAATTATGAAAGAAAACCCTGAAGACTATTTTTAACATTAAAATCACAATAATATGATAATAATTCTCACCTTTCCGATGGATGGCAGTGGGATGTACCTCAGGGGCAAATTCTTCAAGGGTCATCGAATATTGGGTTCATGTGCAGGAAATAAAAAAAAGAAAACAATGCAAAGTTCAGGAATTATTCATTTTCAAATGAGTTTTATTTTCACAGGGATGACTGGATCATTCATATATATTCCTTGAGTGTGTATTTTTTGTTTAGCAGTTGTGTCATTTCAAATAATAATTTGCTTACACGTTGAGTCGAGAACGTCTTGGCAACCATTCTATAAACTTCCGTTCTCATTTTAGATTGGAAGAATAAATATTTGTGAAAGGATATCGAATATCTATTGTTTGCGTTCAGGCATAAAGCTTGCTCACTTTTGTATGTCCAAAAGTTATGTGTTTCCAGTTAAAAGGACAGTTTAGGTTTCTTTCTTAATTTTATGGATAGGATAGCTTTGCAATTATATTGTATATATAGTTGTTGAACGTTTGTATGTTAATTTTATGTTATCTGTATCCGTACAGAAAACTGTCCTGTGTCATTGTGTGTTGATCCTCAACCATCAGTGTTACCAGATGGAAGAATACTATTTTATTACAATTGATACATATCTAAAATTCCGAAACGGTTATTTTAATGATAATAATATTAAATTAATTTCAAAATAATATAAGAGATATTTAATAATACTAATTCTTAAAAAAACGTATTCATCGGGAGACTCCCTTTTTAAATATTGTGATGAGTGTTGTCATCATATGAAAACCGAATTAAATTATTTTATTTACAATTAAAATGTTCTGCATGAAAAAATAAACAACTTATTACCGTCCTATTAAAAAACCAAGCAGAACATCAATAAACATTAACAAATTGAAAATATTTTAATTAAAATTACCCTACTATATATAAAAAAAAACTCACATTTGAGAGGCTTATTACCATGGGCTATGAAAACCTCTTTTTTTGTATTAGAGCAATGCATGGATTACCTTTATAAAATGATTTTATTTTAATTATTTGACATTACTAGAAAATCATATGCTTTGTCAAGTTGAATCCTGGGAAGATTTGAAATAAATTATATTAGATTCCTTAGTTATTATTATTAAAATATATTAAATCCAATACTAAAAACAAGGTTTTCACCCCATAAGCGAAGTATATATATTAGAGCTCATTTTTTTATTAATATAAGATTGTTACCTAAATTTGACTAAATGAAATATACGAGGCGTTTAGAATCAAAGAGCCCTATTCAGTATAAGAGTGTGTTAGTGAGTTTGATAATTGCGTGTGTACAAAGTCTATTCGTACACACACGACTCACTAACACACTCTTATATTAAATACGGACCAAAAGCTCTCAAATTCAGTTAGAATAAAATCGAGTAAAAGCAGAAAAACGTAAATCTTCTTTGGGAAAATATTTTAACGATTACTTATAATTCTAGATTAGTACTAAATTTGGAGAGGAAATGTGTATTTGTGTGTTTTTGCTGTATTTTTATAAAAAAGTGGGTCATGGGAATTTCAGTTTCAGTTCACAGTTGCGGAGTGAAAAATTTAAATAGATTCTTTAAAGCTTTTTATTTCGTATAAAAATTTTGAACATAATCAATGTATACAAGCGATGCGCAGGTTATATAATCATATAAATATAAAAAAGCATAATAAATTATTCGCTAGCTATTTTAGCCGAAAGGTATATATTTGTTGCGTGTTTTTTTGTGGGTTTTCAAACCCTGTAGGAGTAATGGCGGTAGGTGGTGCCACCTGGAAGTCTTCCAGATGTGGTGGAGCTGTAGCTGGAGTGATAGCTTCCAGGACCGTCTCCAGTCCTCGAGGACCTCTCAGTGGAGTAGTTGTAGTTGGATCCTGGAGCTGTGCCAGAACGACGCTCTACAGTGGAAGAGTAAGTCGAGGTCTTAGGGTATCCAGATCCTGGTGTTGAGGAAGTGTTGTTGCTGGAGTAGCTGTAGGAGTACTGCTCCTCAGCACGACGTCTTTCAGGAGTGTCCACGACCACATAATGGCGTGGAGTCTGTAAGCCCAATATTTACCATTTTCATACTACATAATATTTTCATTTTAATGCTACGTGATTTTTGAACGAAGGTTGCTTTTTCAAAGACGCAATTTTCATCTGTATCTTAACAAATAATCAGACTTCGGCTAAGACGGTGCAAAAACCTGCTGGATACTGCAACGGTTACATTACATTTTTGAGGCATTAAAGAGTTGACGATTTTTATTATTTAATCATGGTAAAAAAAGAGAACATGTCAGAATAACAAGGAGTCAAAAGAGAATGATAAAATGTTTCATCAATTATCTAATAGAAAATATTTTACCTTGAAAATTGTTTAAAACTAGCATAAAAATAGTGAAATCAATACAACATGTCTTTGATTGAACTTCAAATATTTTAAAGACTTTCATTTAATGTACAACACGTCAAGAAAAAAAATTAAAACGGGCTACACTATTAAGGACTACGCGGATTAAGTGAACAGTGTTGCCATACGATACTAACGTGTTTGTTTATATATATTTTTTACCTTTACCCGTTTGTTTTAGAAAGGAAACAAGTCATATTAAGCATATGTAGAACCAAAATATAATTTTTAAATATATTTTAGAATAGGGATTTAGTTATTTTTTTATTTTCTTAAAATTTTACCCGTTTCTTAAATAACGTATTCATTTTATATAACGTAATATATGTTTTGAAATAAAAATTAACCTTGTTACAAACGATAATATAAATAATTGTATTTGAAATTTGCCCATCTTTCCATGATTCCACCACATTAAAGTTTCGGAGAATTCAATTTAATAAATATAATATTAAAAAGATAATTAAATGAATATTTTTTGCACCCACTTAGCCGACGTATGATAATACACAATTTAACCCTTTGACGACTGAACGAAGAGTTCCTATCGCCACCGTGTGTCAATATGGCTTCTGAACTGAAACTGAAATGCCCTTCAAACTCTCAATAATAAATGTATTGTCTGTTTGTGATGTGTTGTGTTTATGTGTGTGAATGTATGTATTTCGGGTTTTCAGGAAGTGTTTTTGTTGTGGAGGTTTGATAAAGCTTAGATATGAGAAGTGATGGGGAACGTGTTTCGGCGACGGAGTCCGACGTTCCGTCGTTAAAGGGTTAGTTACCAAAAAAAGGTAAACTCGATTAAATAGAATTAAATGTGGTAGGTAAACAAATAAAATAAAATCATCAGTCAAAACGAACAGAGTGAAACAACAAAAAGAAAAAAAAAATGAAAATTGCCCTTTCAGCTAAGCAACTTCGCACAAGCATGCATTTTACATACACATAAATAAACATTGACGATCCATTTTTTGCACTTGAAAATCTTTGTTGGTATATATAATATATGTAAATAAATAATATAGTTTATCCAAACATATTTTTATTTCGGTATAAAAATTTGTACACAGAGTGGTTTAAAAAATGTACAGTTATATTGTTTTTGTTAAACCCTTCACACAAAATAAATTAGCAGGATATCTAAAAAGCGGTGTATAAAAATAGCGTAACATAAATGAGGTATTTCGTTCGATTTCGTTCGTTGCAAATAAAATATGTATAAAGCTTGTTCGGTGTTGCCAGAACGGTATTCAACAAAATGCACTATGAAGCTTGTGAATCAAAATTAAGCAAATATTACGAGCTGCATGTTAAATTATTATTGTTTTTTTTTGTTTGTTTAATAACTGGCATAGTTGCTGTAATAGACGTGTCTTCTGTGTTCATGAGGAGTTCTCGTTTTATGAAGCTTGGGGAGGAGAACATCCATGTGTGATTTTTCAGTCAAAGCGGAGACTTCTCCACCTGCTTCGATGATCAGGTCTTGTTTCTTCACAGCACTCAATACTTTCTCCCTGGTGGCATCTCTAGCAGACACATAAGGCTTGATAGGCTGGCTGAGGACAACCTGGCTCGGTCTAATGCTAGCCTTTCCCTCGGGAGACAAGATATTGAACTGTCTGGGAGCCGCTTTTTCCCTCTTACCGAAAGCTGTGATGGGATCAGCTACTAAACTCGGTCTTGGAACAAAAGGAACCTTTTCCCAGTCGACCTGGCTTCTCTTCTGTGGGAAAATTTGAAAACGAAATTGGACCGGGTCGGGATTTTTATTTATATGCTAGAAGAGAAGGGACTTAACTTAACTTCAACAGTCCATTCTCTTCTACGTTATGTTAAATAACAGGCGCAAACGTATTAATCAAGTCGAAGATAATATGAAAAAAAGAGCTATTTATGTACAAAGCCTAATCAATTCAAACTCGGGTATGCATTAAATAAAAGCTTATAGAATACGGGTTAAAAATAAAACATTCTCATAAATACATTATAATGTGCTTATCATGGCCGTAAAAATATGCAGATTGCAATTTATTATATTAAGACACATAAACGTTGTGAAATTAGTTTTGAATTGTGTCCAAAAACCTTGCGACCATCTTTTGAGGTCACATTGGCTCATAATAATACAAAATACAACATTTATTCTCTAGGTTATGCTTTGATGTTGCTCTCTTTCATTTGTCACGATAATCAATATTTCCATTGCTAAATAAATTAATCAAATATGCAGAGGGTGTTCGTAATTACTTGAAGTTTCCCCACTCAAATTAAAGTAGTTTCATTTTTGTTTCAAAAAGTGCATGATTTTATATTTAATGCAGAGGCTAGTCGCAGGAATCCAGTGTCGGCGTCGCGACGCCATGTCTAAATTAGGATCGTAGCTGTTTACTACACTGAAATCTTAGCAGCTTCGCTATGCGAATCGGTTTTTTTGATCCTGGATAATTGGTTTCATTTTCATATAAAAATAAAAATAATGTAGACTTAACTTTTTAATGTATCCTATATGCTTTAACCCAAAAACATATTCAGTTGAATTGTTTCAATAAAATTATATTTTTATCAGAATAATATGATTGCAATAATGCTGGCCGGTATTTATAAATGCTCTTAGAAAACAACAGAAAGGCGACGCGGTAGCGGTGTTCGAATTTTGAATTTGACGTTTAGTACATTTCGTGTTTTATATTTTATCATTCCAGTGCTGAATTTTGGTATGTCGCCAAAACATAATAATAAAATACGATCATTAATCCGCTTTGAAATATTCATACAAGTTCGATGGCGGCCGAGCTCAGTAAGTGTTTGTTTTTCTATATTTACTGTGTGTTTGCTTAGTTTTGTGTTGTGTTTGAAAAACAAAAATAATAAACCGGATTATTCCCGATAAATTTTGCTCAACGGTCGGGCCTCTTCGCGGAATGCTTTGGATCATGGCCAATTTATTCACACGTCCCGCTTTTCCTATTTCAAACACTGGAAAACCGGATATTGTTTTGGTTTTTCCGCAACAATGCCGCCAAAAGAAGGTGGCTACTATTTATACCAACAAAGATTTTCATCGTGGATTCGATCTAACTACTGAAAAGACACTCACTGTGGATAAATATGGTTAGATTTTATGGGGTGTGGTTGGGTCAAAAAGCGGGTAATGAATGAAGACTTACCGTCACGGAGTATGACGATGGGCGGGTGTAGGGCCTCCTGGTCGTGTAGAAGTCACTTTCGTAAACCATTTTGTATTTTTTTGTGATTAATTAAAATGTGAAAAGTGTGTGATGTCGGCGCGGCAGCTCGTAATGCTGTGGCTAGTCTTGGCCGTGCTTCATCTGGAAAAGCTCCTCACTATAAATATAGAATCCCAGGGGTGGAGCCAATCATTTCACTCTTTTTATTTACATTTTACAATGGAAAAAACATACGATTCATCATCATTAATTGGATCGATTATAGCATAAACACCACATTTGCCAAATTTTCCCACATTGATCTTATGTTAAAGATTATTTTTCAAAATTCGAAGGCATCGAATTACTCGATAATTTAGTTCTTTTTATCCGAAAAACAAATAATCAATTTTCAAATCGTTTTTTATAATAAGAAGAGACTCGTTTTACAATGACAGAAGTTAATTTTATAATTAAACCTTCAGTTATATTACTTTAGAATTGTACAATATAAAACGTAGATGAAGATAGAATAGAATTGAGGAACAATCGTTAAGTTTAATCAGTGAAAGTATATTTTTTCTAAACACATTAAAAATATAGATTGGTGGTTTGAACAGGTTAATCTTAAAAAAAAACAAAGGATTTATAGTTTAAATTGTGTATTAATTATTCGATTGACCATTTTATATAATATTCACACTATTTTATATTTTCAAATCAATCCTTTTTCATATGGTTTCCAAAGATAGAATCTGGAGCCCATAGACATAAACATTAGATATCGCATTTCATATTAATAATTAGTGTAAATCCGTGTATTGTTAAAGGCATAAGTGTGTCTCCCTCACTCAACACATTTCTAGTCATCACTGAGAGTGGTTATGACAATACTTTGGCGGCGGCTCTAATGCATTTATAATTATTAAAACGCAATAATATTTTAAACATGTTAAAGAAGTAGTGTTTGGTAAAAAGTGAGGCTAGATGTATTTGAGTGTATGTTTGAGTCCATATGACATGTAGTAACAATGCATTTACCCATTTTACTGTGAAATATAACTGAAGATATGAAGAGACATGTTTACAGTATAATGTTTGCCAGGTAACTCATGTTTTTGGCCACTTGATCCACTTGAACTAAACACGCATTTAGCCACTCATGCGATATCTTATGTTTAGATCTGTGCTGGAGATTTTAAATACCAATTAAGTATGACTGTATTAGTTAAAAAGTGAACCGATTAATGCAAATAGACGTGTGCTAGATTATATAAATAAAATCTTTATTAATTTATTTTATTTAAGCGGGTCACTGCGTACATAAACTCATCTATCGCTGTGTTATTTTTAATTAATGGACAGGTGAGTACTCCACACCTGGTTGTCTTATTCATAAATACAAATGTTGTGCATATATCATATTGTAATGAAACACACCAATATAAATAAATTTTCTTCCTGCAATCTCATATCCGATTCTAAATAAAACTGAATAATGCGACGGTCATTTCACATCCTTCAAGCGACCCCAAAACATTGAATAAATGTTTGTTTATATTGTTTGTAGAGTAAGATTTACAGATCAATACCATGCAATAAATTCAATTGTTCATCTGCTTAGTATTAATAAATAAAATAAACAAAAAATAGGGAACATGTGCTGAAAATGGTGGAGAAAACTCTCAAAATAAAACAATTAATTGAGGCATTTTTTTCATCATAAATTAAATTGTATACATACTGTGAAATAATCGAGTTTTTAGAGTACATCTCCAACTTTACATATGCTTTGCTTGGATTCTTCAACATTTTTGTGCAATCAATTGGTTTATTGTGATGAGAGCGTGTTAGTGAGTCGTGCTAGATGGTATGTGTACGAATAGACTACAGTTTGATGGTATTGGTGTACACGCATACGCACTGCACGCACACACTCTCATTACACTATTATATTGAATACGACCCATAGATTCTATAGTGATTAATTTCGGTTCTGCTTTTGAAACTTGCATTACAAACATAATGAATACCGATGATTATTTAAATTATTAAGACATTGTTAAGGTCGTCTAATTCCTGGTTCATATTTAGATTTATTTCTAAATATATAATAATAAATCATCCATTGATCTATTCACAAACAAAACGTCAGCGAGATGTTGTCATAATTTCGGTTTTAAGTCATCGTGGGTTGTGATGACTCCATTGGCAAGAATCCAGTGTTCAGAAACTTCAACTCGACTGTACAACCATTGAATAAATCTATCATAAGAATCATTGTATTGAATTATTTGAATAGTTAATACGGTCTGTTTACTAAAATGCCGATCTGTTTTATTACAATTTCTTTATTATGCATAAGTTTTTACATTGATTGATAGAACAATACATCTTTGGAAAAAGACTTAGGTGTACAAAGTGTTTACATCTTTTTACCTATAACTAACATGAGAATGTTTTATTAAAATTTGACATGAGTAGTATTTAATTATAGAAAGAATGGGAAAAAAATAAAAATCCATTTACAAATTTGAAGATTAATAAATAATAACAACGATAAAAGCAATATTAACAAAACAGTTACGAAATATAATGCTTAAAAACTAAATAACAATTTGTTTGGGTAAAACCAAATTTGAGTTGAGTGGATTATTGGAAATTTTATTTTATTTTTAAAAATAATATCAGTTTCGGAAGTTCATTGGTAAAATGAACTTAGGTTTCCTCGAGGCATATTTGGTTTTATTTACATGTCTTAATATTGGGTTAGTCGGGAAGTTAGTCATTTTAGTGTAATGTTTTTTACTCAAATCTGCGATATTTGCTTTGATAATTTTTAACTTAATGTCCTCGTGGACTTCTTTAAGAAATGTGCCAGGTTCAAGATCTAAGGCCATCTTAAGACACTTTTTTTGGACAGTTTGAATTTTATTGATATGGATTTGTGCCACAGTAGACCAAGATGGACATCCATACATGCCGATCTGTTTATGTTTACTGATTTGTATCAGGTTGGAAATATTCGTCAGTGTCTAAATCCGAACGCCCTCGGGTTGAAATGCAAGGTTGGCTCACTTTTCCACTGTGACAGAACGAATCGTTGAATTTTGAAGGCAAATCCAGATTCTTCTCGTGTATAAATAGAGAGACTTAAGGGTCATTCCAGAAATACGTGAAATGCATTCCATGCACCATGGCTGAAAACATCACGGTGCTAAATGATTCATTGTCATGTTATTCATAAAAAATATATTAATTTTGTTGAACAAACCAATGCTGGGAAAATAGAACTATGAACAAAACAATTACATGGTTTAAGCTACAAACAACATTTTTAGTAGCCCAGTCAAATTAGGATTTCACCTCGGAATTGGGCCTAGAAGCTGTAGTTTTTGCATACATTTTTAGTTTTTCACGATTATCTCGGTTTCTATAGCTACAATGATGTTAACACTTCTTATAAAAAATTGTGGCAGATTTTATTAGAAAACCTTTTTTTCATAAGCCCCACCGTTTTTGAGCCATACAAACTTGTACAAACTAAATTAATTATAAATCATTGAAAAATCATTAGCAATTAATTTATATTATTTATTAGTTAATACATTATATTTAATGATATTTTGCATATATCATGTATGTATATTAACTTTATGTGTTTAATTGAAGTTAAAATATGTTAAGGGAAGATGAGCATATTTGACACGAAGATCAGAAAATACTAGTTTTTTTTTTAATTTTGAATAGGTGAACATTTTGAAAAGTTTGATATTCTTACTGCTCTGTGAGGCCAACAAGTGCGGCTGCGTCGCACAGTTTGAATTTGGCTATTGCCGTAAACATTTCGGCGGGCTATGGTTCCAACAGTCGGACTACGTACCTAACCAACGACTTTCAAGATGTATAATAACTAGCTTTAAAATCAGTTTTTACCTGTATTTTATTTTCAATTTTATCAAAGCCTTTATAGCTGCATTTCTGTGCAATTACTATAGTTCAATGATAAATTGAGTCCATAAAAATGAACCGATAACACCCGAGTTACGTAGCTCACTGTTTGAATAGGCCTACCCTTTGTATGTATTACGTATTCAAATTATTTTTACAATCATGTATCTACATATTTTAATTCTCATGAATTAGTAAAACGTAACATGAAAAATGACCAATATAAACAAAGCCATAAATTTGATGAAAAGAACAACATTATACCGAAATAATATTCGAAAATATTTCATTTTGGATAAAATTTTTGCATTTTTCAACTTTTGTAATTTTACATGGCAACTTTTTTTCAGAAGTGGCAATATTAACAAAACTGTCAGTGGTGAAAGAAACTGTCAATGTCACAGTGGGATTTCACGTGAACTTTTTATTAAGTTTTTTCCCGACTAATTTTCATTGATTGCAATAAAAATAAAAATCAAGACATAACGAATGTGTTGATAAACTTTATTTACAATTTAAAATTAAACTTTCACCCCCGAACACAGTTGAAAGTAATTGTTCTTTTCCATAGTTTGGTGTTTTATTGCCCACATTTAAGTTGTTTTTAAAATAATATTGTGCTGATTTTTGTTATTAGGAAAATGTCGTCTGGTAGAAAGTGTAAAAACTGTGGTTCTTCAGACATAGAAGTCGATCCAGCTAGAGGAGATGCCGTTTGTACAAACTGTGGAGTTGTATTGGAGGATAATATAATCGTTGCAGAAGTAGAATTCCAAGAGAATGCACATGGAAGTGCCTCAGCCATCGGGCAGTTTGTGTCTGCTGAAAGCAAAGGCGGAGCCACTGGATTTGGTGCTTGTAAGTAACCATATGGAGCGAAATAATGTCATGAGATTTTAAAAATATATTGAAACATGCCTTGGTCTTAATTAGTATACATAGCTATAAAGTCAACTGATTACTTTAAGTAAATTTAAAAATGGAACTCGCTATTTTGTCAATGTAGTTTCAATTATTTTGCAGCGTTTCATGTGGGGATTGGTGCAGAATCAAGAGAATTGACTCTGAGAAAAGCCAAGCATGGAATAACGGTGCTTTGCCAACAGCTGCGATTAAATCAACATTGTATTGATATAGCTTGCAATTTTTTTAAAATGGCACTCAATCGACAGCTGACAAAAGGCCGTCCGACCAGTCACATTCATGCAGCTTGTGTTTATATTACATGCCGTACAGAAGGAACTGCACGTAAGTAAATAGGTTTATTTTTTTATCGGTAAATGAGTAGAATAATATATTAAATCGAAATAGTAAATTCAGACATTAAATAGTAAATTGCGACTTATGTAAAAGAGAAGGTGTTTAAGCATTTTAGCAGATTTTTTTTTTCATATTAACCATTAAGATTCTAGATTCTGTTATTAATTATCTGGTGTCCATCTTAATAAATAATGATAATTCATAATCAATACCATATTTAAGATACTTATAAAAAATTTAACAAATCCCATCTACAAATATTAATAGCAATACCTGAAAACTTATTATTAATATATTTTTCAATCACAGATCTTCTTATTGACATAAGCGATGTGTTGCAAATAAGCTGCTTTCAACTCGGAAGGACTTACCTGAGACTATCGCAGGCACTTTGCATTTCGATCCCTTCAATAGGTGAGTGAATCAATATTATTGTTTGTTAAAAGACAATTATCGATTTCCCAAAATATAGGTTTTATTTGTTCATAAATAGCACAAGGACAATTTGAATTCAATATCACTTTTGACTCTATTCACCGTTCTTAACTAAGACTTTTTCCACTTAAAAAACTAACAGTGTTTACTGATCAGTGGAACACTGAAAGATTTTGCTACATCCATCACACAAATATAGACAGTTTCATTAAGAGTAATTGACAAATGTTACCCTAGGTACATTTTGCAGTCGAAATATTTATAGCCAATGACGTTTATTTTTGAACACTTTCACATTGCTTATCCATTTCATTTTTTATAACAACAAAACAATTAACATACAAACATCATTGACAACATAAAAAAATTCTCAAACAAGTACAGCACGTAAAATTGTAATTTTAAAATCTACAACTTTATAATATTAATTACTATTTAGAGAGCATGTTATTATTAAGCGATTAAATAAATCGTTTATTATTATGTAGTAATGTAGGGTTAAATTTGATTTATGAGAGAATAAATACTGCGGAAGTTTTTAACATGTAAGCAATGTGATTAACAATTCATTAATGAAATTGACTACCAATGTTATAAATAATCTAACACTAATCTAGATATATTCAATCACAATAATACAAATAGTCGATCGCAAATGAATGATAACAAACTGGGAAACATTCTATCCCTACGTATTAATTTTAATCAAATGTATTCACAAAGTACTCTTATAAATATTGGAATTCGGATACTTCAGTGTTTCTCGAATATCTCTTTAACAAGATTAGATGGAATACACACACAATGCATACAAATGATCTTTTGAGGAAGCATTCGATATCTTAGTTTACAGTCGGCATGAAAAAGTAATTTAGAATGATTCGAATTTGTAATTGTTACAGGCACAATTTTCTCTTTTGTACTCTTTATTTGCTTTTCGTCATAAATGCATTAATATTTTATAAATAAAAATTGCAAAAGAATAGAATGCAGTGTGTCCAATACAGAATTGGTTAAATAAAATGCAGAGTACAAAGAGGAGCTGATAATTTGTAATACACAGTATGTAATTGTCTTTATACTCTTTAACTTCATAATTTAAGGCGTTAAATATTGACTGATTGTTGTCGTTATTGCATTTAATATACACTTTATTAGTCACACTGCCGCAGATCATCACAGTAAAAGCGAACGGCTGACCTGACCCGGTGGTGGTGAGGCAGGGCCCGTTTGGCGGAATATCAGTCATCTTGGCTGCCCGATGATGATGAAGATCCTGAGTTATTATTTACCGTGGGCCCGTAATAGATCAACTCTGGGATCTGTCCCCCCTGTACTCCTGTACCGTTAGTACTCTCCGATGAGCACTGAAATTGAAACGTCACCGTACCCATGTATATTTCACTGAGTCCCTCTTGCCCAAAGTAGCTCAGCTCACCGCCATCCAATATTGCGGAAGCGGTATAAAAATATTCTGGTTCGATTTGAATTGGATTATCGAAATACACATGGAAGGTGTTGCTTGACCCATCCGAGAAAAATTTGGTATTGTTTTCAGCAAGCACTCTGCCTAGTCGTTTAAGTTCAATTTTAACATTATAGTCAGCGGCTCCATTCGAGGAACCATAAAGTCCAAAACCGACTACAAATATCCGTTTATCCACCGAAAATTGGATTGAGTCACATCGGCCACGATAACGCCATTGGTTGCTTCTGTAGGCACAAGATTGAAATCTGTGGCAAACCTGAAATTATAAGGAAAAATATAAATATTATAAAGTATACATTCCAATATTATTTAGGGAAAGTCACTCACTAATGCTTTTAGTCCGGTCCTTGGTTTAATGGGATACAATAAGGTCGGCTTATTTGCTGCGGTGAAATGGAGAAATATATCGATAGTTTCTTGATGAGTCAGAATACCCTGCTGGGCTACTCCATTAGCAAATTCTTCAAGGGTCATAGTCGGTATCCTTACCAAATTCAATGCATTACCGAGCATGGCTCTCTTATTTTGTGTTGTCGGCTCAATGTCTCTGCGACTGCACTCTGCTTGAGCCCAGTTCAATGCTGCTTCAAAAAGATTGATCTCTTTGCAGTTGAGAGTTTCCCGAGCCAGCACAGATTCTAGAGTCGACATGTCAATGTCTACAAATCCTTCAGATCTTAATGCCATTTCAGCCTTAAATATAATAATATCAATTGTCATTTTATTCAATTACATATTATTGAATTGTAAATATGAAAGGATTGTGGGGATTTAGAATAAAACTGCAATACAATTTGTTTTTTTGAAAATCCATGTATTAACAAACAAATAATAATTACATGAGATTCTATGAACAAATATACAATTTTGAATTGTTTTTTGCCAAATGAGAATGTTTAAAAGTTACATGGTTTTTGTTTCAAGTTGTATTGCATTGGTTGGGAGATTTCTTTAAATAAAAGTTGGACTAGATAAAATATGGCACAATTGTTATTAACTAAAAATATTTGCAATTATTTTACATAGTAGCAAGTATTATTACATAACAATATTTTTTTGACAAAATAATTTAACTTAACTGCTTATCACAATTGTTTCATAATTAATGGCAGACTTGAGCATAACAATCAGATGAATTAAAGAAAAATCAACTTACAAAAAAAAAGAGAAAATGTATTGACAAAAATTATTAAAAATGCATCAATAATTTTTTTAAATATTCTATAGAGGAATGTCTGGAAGACCTTCATTATTTAATTTTTATTGTACATTTAGAATGTCTTCTATTTGATCAATATAGTTGATGGACGGTTCAGAGTTTGTGTTTAAGTTAATATTTTGCAACGAGTCTGTTAATCTTACCTGTGCGTCTATTACTTCCCAACATCGCTGCATGAGGTCTGGCTCTTCGAAGAGCCTCGATTGACTTAGTAAAAGACAGGCATTCTTGGCCGTTAGAGAAGTCTCCAGATAATTGACACACGCCTTTGCAAGATGCGGAACAATATATTTCTTGGCCACATACAATGTTGATAATACCGTATCAGCTTCCAGTTGGATCTCATCACAGTATAAATATCTGTTACAAAAATTAACATTAAATATTTGATTTCATATATTTGTGATATCAAAGCTTACTTGAGTAATGTTAAAAAAGCTGAAGGTTCCACATCGGGTACTTCGATCTCCTGTTTACACTCAGCCAAGCCACCGTAAAACATTGCATAGAATACACTACTGCCCGTTGCCAATACGTATTTGTGTGCTGGAATTAACTGCGTTTGTCCTGAAATAGAGTTATGTTAATTGATAGAATTTTATTTAGCGATAAAGTTTTATTACCTGGACTGCCGACTAGAAATTTGATATCCGCCATGAGTTGATTATTGAACATGGCAGCATTTCGTTCCCTAACAGTAGGCCTGGTCGCTTGCCAGTTGGGATCTTGAGTGGCCAGAGGAGACGGTGATAATAGTAGCGGTGTCGGTGATGAACACGTAGGTGTAGTCGATGAATTGGTTGTATTTGGAGATGGTCCTCTCATTGGACTTCCTCCCGGAGAGATGGGTGATCCTGGAATACTGCCACTGCATGTCTGTTGTTGATTTTGCGTAACGAGTATATTCGATTCACGCTGATTGACCATTGGCGGAGAAATTCCACCTCCCGTATTCAAACTCTCCACTGGAATAAAAAGAATAATTTCTAATATCAAATTTAATATATTAATTTACATTTTAAGATCATGTATTATTATTAAACGCTTGGCATACTTTTGTTCTGTTATATTATTTTGTTAGTTTGGTGTGAATGTGTGTGTGTTCAGTTTTGATAATTAATTACACTCAATCAGTTTTCTTTTAAAATAAAATCGCACAATTCTAACTACACACGAAATACACATTTCGACGATTCACCATCCGCACTCTCTCTGTCCAACTGTTTTTAACCGATTTCTCAACAACATCCCACCACCGCACTTTTGGCAAATGATTCGATTCTTTGACACACGTGTCCCATTTGTGATCTGACGTTTGAAGGTTTAGAAATTGAAATAGGACATTTATAGTGTGATTTGTGCATATATGAAATATATTCAATACGAGTTTTCTATTATGTATTTTAATAGGAATTACATTCCTCTTTGTATTGTTGAAGTCATTTACTTCAACAAAGCAATATTTAATCATAGACGAAGCTCACAAATTGAGTAAAAGCAGAAAAATTTACTTTGGAATCGTTATTTTATAACATAAAAACGGAAGATAATTAAATGAATTTAAGATATTTATAATAAAATAATACTGGATTTGGAAGATTTTGATTCTGAACGCCTCATCGATTTCTAAGTAAAAAATTGATTAATTTTTTAAAATGATTTTTACTATCTGTATGGTATAAACAAAAATTGCATGTAAATAAATAGGCATTCTGTGGAGATACATTTATGTTTTAAATTTTGGCACCAGAACTACAAACATTCATACGGCGATTCTAATCTAAAATTAAATTATACTGAATCATTCACAAATCGATTTGAATAATTCACACGATAATAAATTATTGCGAGATATGTTTAATTTATGAGTAGTAAGTACCATTGAGCCAGTTGAGTGTTTGGGCCAGGCTCGGTGGCACAGTGGTCGCTGCCATGTTATTATTGTTATTGTTGGTGTGGCGCAGCATCACTACTATCAGTCTGTAACTGTGACTGTAACTGTAACTGTAACTGTAACTGTTATTGTTATTATTATTGGTATCCAGTAGTCAGTGCTCGCGCCTGTCACCACGGCTCATCCGCCATCTTGCTCAACTGCAGGACGACTACGATCACAACAATACACTACTATACTACGCGCATGCATACATATCACAATCTATTAAATATTATTCTTATCAGAATCGAATCAGATGTTCATAAAATATTTGATAAAAATACTATTTTGAGAATTAACCCTTATTAATTGATGAACAAACCTAGTCCAAGTGGGTGAAGTGCTTTGACGCATTCGAGCTGTGTGCAATGATTTCCTTTATTACTTGAATATTGTATTATTTTATTTCAACTCTCTGTTCTTTATACAAAACATTAGATGATATAAAATTAAATGCAAATTTTTATTTTAAGACTGTTCTGTTAATATACATTTTATCGAATAATAAAGAAATATGTGTAATAAAAATATAAGCAGTGCAGCGCTCTACGATTTTCAGCAATTGAAAAAAAAATATTTCACTCTCTTGGATGACGTTAGTTTTTTTGTTGTTTATATGATTTTAGATTCCTTTAAAATGCACTTTATTTTATAAAAGGCCACACATAATTAATCAAATCGCAAAATTAACATATAATATTGTGCTGAGCATATCTTAAGTTTAATATTTACTCAACACATACACAGGTAAATACATACATAGTTAAATTAATAATAGTATTTTTATTTTTAATAGTAAAATCCGTTATGGATATTTTCTCAATGGTCATACATATTAATAATATTTATTTATTCAATTAATACAAATACCTTTACATAATATTTTATTTTTTCCCATGGTCATGCATGCATACATAGGTTAAACACCACCGGAAGATAATTCGGATCGATATTGCATTTCCTCGTGAACTTGACGTCACGGATGAGGATTTCATTTTATATTTAATATATTTTTTACATTGCAATTAATCAATCAAGTTCATTGATATTTCCGGTGTTAATTAAAAACACAGTTAAAGATTGTCCTCGATAAAAAAAACTATGTAGTATTTTGCACGCTTTAATCGATTTGATAGTTATGAACATATTAATAAAATTATAGCTATTGAAAAACGAGTGTAGACAAAACCACTCTGTGTTAACAATAACTTGTTTTGCAATAGTCAAAATCACGTTTCGGCCTTTCATTAGTTTTATTCTCCAGAGAATTATTTTATTTAATTAATTTGAGACTGCTCAAGGCAACATATGTATGTAGCAATGGGTATTTTATTTTTATCCATAAACACCTGATTTTGAGACAATTTTTTTTTTCAAATAAATTTTTCTATATTTGTTATTAAACTCCACATAATGTAATAATAAGTTGTCCTAAATTGAGTTGAATTATTTACGTCATATTAATACTAGAAATATTGATATATACATATATGATTTGCATAAAATAAACACGTAATAATCAAAACGTTTAATTTTTTACATAATTTATAAATTAAATTGTGGGTCAATGAGTTATTCACAAAAAAATATTCAAATCCGTTGTTTGATTTAAATATTCAGTTTTAATCTCAGCGCTCTTAAATATTGAGGGGAGGTCGAAAATAATATAATTTTTTTTTTAATATAATTTTGCCCTATTTCAAAATAAAAATAAAATAAAATTAATACAAAGCACCGTTTATGGTAAAAAATTTTTTTTTTCGGATTAATATGGAATGACAATTGATTTTTATTATGAGCCGAAAGAAATATGGTTTTCCACTAACAGATGAGAAAAATATAACTATTTTTTTTATACAGGGTGGAGAATATTTTAGGCGTATCGCAAATAATAATAATAATAATAATATATATATATATATATATATATATATATATATATATATATATATATATATATATATATATATATTTGCGATACGATTAAATATTTTTTTATTAAAATATTTCGTGTTTTTGGTATAGAGTTTGGGGCATCTTGGAATCAACGGTATCTGTGAAGTGTCTGTTAAATACGTCATGAATTATAAACTAATTATTTTAATTTTAATAAAAAAAAATCACTTATTTTTGGTATACCCTACCATTATTCTCAATTGTTAAAAGTTCACCGAGTATATATTTAATATGATAATGTTTGTCTTTAATCTCTCCCTGTCAATTTGTATGTATATATGTTATTGTGTTAATGACCCATCGATATGGAATGTGTGAACTCACGTATCATCAAAGTGTTATTATATTTTTTAATCCATATTATTTTATACGTGGAGTCTGTTTGAAGCTGTCAGTGCGACTAGCGAATAAATAGTATGAGTGTTCTAAATATGACTTAATATCTTCGCGGGAGTACTTCTGTCTCCTCAGATCTGGATGACCATGGACAGGGCCTTTATCTGTGCCACTTCTTCTCAATAACCTTCATATTATAACTAAAGTGCATCAAAGTCGCCCACGACTACATTGTAAATCGTTTATTATTTACATTAGCTACTATATTATAATATTTTATTATATGGACAGATGCCTCTTGTGTTAATATAGGGGTTAGGCTTATCCAAGGTTCTTAGGCTCAAATTGAATTAAATGAAAAAATATTGAAAATTCAAAGATATTACATACACTACAAAGATATTACATATATATTTTGTGTATTTGGGTAGAGCCTTGGATAATATTCAATATGAAAGACATATTGAATATTATTGGGGATATATATATATATATATATATATATATATATATATATATATATATATATATATATATATATTATATCACAGAAACCGAGATAATTTCTTAAAACCTGAATAACTTCCAAATCCGTCACCTTATTTTATTAAATTTTCCAGACAACTTAATACACACCGATATAAAAGTGTATGCAAATTTATAATATGACATAACGGCGGCTTATTATTATTTTTAACGGAAATAAACAGGTGACTAATACTTTGAATTACTACTACTATTACTATTTATTTCGAAGTTGAGTTTGTTATTATAAATTATGTATATTAAATAAGACGAATAAGTATAAAATAAATAATTTGAAAATTACATTTTCACCCAAAAATATTGTATAATCTTATATTAATAAGTGACTAACATAAATTAAAACCAATCAATTGTCCAGTATTAATCACATTATTTATTCAACATAAACCTGTCATAATAATCACACTGGTATTGTTTAATGTTTTTTTTTTGGTATTTTTATTTGAATTTAAACATTCCAAGGTAATAAAAAAACAAACTCTCCGAATGTTTGCAATATAATCAACTATATTTATTTTTGTCTGATTAAATATTATTAATTCGTCAATACATTATTGTTTTTATTGGTAATGCGTTATTTATACCTATTAGTGGGGTTTTTACTTAAAAAATATTACAAATTGTAATCGATAAAGCTTGTCTTTGAAGATGTCTAAAGTTTGACATTTACTCTACGAATATAAGATACAAAGAGTGTATCAATGTACATGCGTTATGCTTATATTTGGTTTTTCCATCTTGTCTTTTTTCTCTTGTTATAATTTATGAGTAGTTTTTTAATTCTCCTTAATTAAATGGGCTTAGATTTTTCTACAAATTCTATAAATACAATAATCACTCCATTTATATTGAATTAAAAATGTTATTTAAGGGCACATCTCTAAAAACTAAAACTGACTTCTAAAATAGTTTGTATTTAATAATGTTTGTAATAAAAATCATATAAATACTTTTTATCATCCTAAAATATTTAATGCGTCCATTTTGGAATCAATTAAAAGACCTTGGCAAAAAAAACAGCACATATTTTAAATATTTTTTTTATATATATCAATTTTTTTTTAATAAGCCCATAAAAATATTCTTTCCATTATTAGATAATGTTATATTAAGTTTCTATTATTTTTTGGGATTATTAATGTTTAATATAGACAAACTCAATAATTGAATTTGCTTTAATTAAATAGTGTTCTATTTTTAACATAACATTATTTTAATGATTATAAATTGACAACATAATGTGTTGAATATATGTAAATTTGGAATAATGAGTCCTTGACTGTCGATGGTGATAAATTGTAATGTTTATATGAGTATTTATATAGGAATTAAGACTTTTTTAAAAATGTAAATATACATTTAAGAAAAATATGAGACATGTACCCTTTTCGACGTTAACGATTAAATTATTATTGCAAAAAACATGATCTGCGGTTTACCTTTTCGTCTTCATATTATGTTACCTTGGCCGAATTGTCATCTTATGAATATTTAAAAATAAATATCGTGACGCCTTCCCTATTGGCGGGAGTCCCTTTATAAGGGGTTGGCCAGGCCACCTTGGCCTTTACGGGAGAATATAGTAGAGATGGTTTCCCAGGCCACCACACAGCAATGAGTACTTAAGATCTAGTTTGCTAAGCTAGATCTACCAAGTGACTCCGGTGCCGTGAATCGAACCCGGGAGTCTTCACTCACGAATCCGTCACACTAACCACTGGGCCACAAGGCGGCTCGATGAATATTTGATTATATTTAAAATTATATTGATTGAATTTATTTACCTCTTAGTATGTCTTGGTATGTCGTCCAGTCCAAGGTGTCTTCGCAGTCATAAGGAGAGAAGAGGCTTTCGAGGATAGCTACTGGTCCGACCCTCTGCAGGCGACCGTAGCACCTCTCGGCGAGACTGCTCCACGCCCCCTCGGGTAGTCCCTTGGGGGCGGATTCCCAGTCCTGCTGGAGGCTCGACAGCATACTCCACGGCCTCTTGCGCCGCAGGTATCGAGGGCGGTGGAAGAATATGGTGATTGATGATTATTAGCTCGACGAACTGAACTCAACACTCGGATTTAATAAACACTGTGCTTGCATCTTTACAATCTGAAATCAAATAATATATTTGGATTTAATTTCGTTGGTTCTTCAATAGACTAGTGAGTGTGTGCGTGCGATGCATATGCGTGTACACCAGTGAATCCCAAACATATTTGACCTATCGCCCCCTTTCCAGAAAAAAAAACTCTCAAAGAAAGCTCCATCAGAAATGTAGGTTCTCTGGTATTCTAGACGACTGTTTTCTCTTATAATAATAATAAAAAAAATATTATCCAGCGTCCCCTGGATTTTTTAAATTGATTTATTTTATGTACGACCCGAAAAGCTTTTTTATATACAACAACGTGTTAATTGTTTGTCGGTGATCTTAACTATTACTAGTTACACAGGTCACCGACTTAATAATCAGTATTTACATTACAATACAGGAAATCAGAGTAAACCTGGATCAAGTCGATCGATCGGGATTTTATTAATATTATTCCCGATCTCCCAGTCGTAATAACCGATCACATCAATTTAATTATTTTTTTACTTGAGCGGGATTTGAACCTATGACCACAGTATTTGTAGCCATCCCCTGAGCTATTACGCTGGTTATTAATGTATTATAAAGGTTATCATTTTTCTAATTATTATCTTTTATGCTTTTACCGCTGATTCTTGTGATAAAATTATAATTATTTTTTTATCTTATTTTTCGTTGAATTGTTTATTAATTATTTATACCGCCTTTTATTTGTTTTATCATGAATATATTTAGTGTAAGAAACACATTTTATCGACATAATTATTTTGATTTTTTCCTCAAATAACTATTGTACGATCATAATTCTATAGAAATATATTCAGTTCGTGATGTAATTTGACATTTTTCATACAATACTGAGAAGGCTTTTTATAAATTTCAAATAAAATGTAACACAAATGTGCAATAATAATAATAAAAATAAACTATTGATATATGCGATTTAAATGTTAAAGATTTTTTTATTCACGCGCGTGTTATCGAAGCATTTATATTTATTTTTCCTTTCAAAAATTATTTTATTCATTTGGTTTTTCATTATTTAACCGTTTATAATCCTTTTTTTATTAATAATATCGGTATTCACTTTTTTAAAAATTAGGGAATCATAGTAAACTTTACTCGATTCGATCGATCGGAATAATTTATCATCATCAGCCAAAAATGAAGGTAATTTTTTTACAATTACAAATAAAAAAATCATAATTTATTTAATATGTATTCGATTATTTGGAACCATTTGAAAAAATCTAAATAATGAAAATACAATTGATATTATTTGTTCGAATATCGTTTAAGCTACAAACATTTTTTATTTCTGGTTAATTAGACAAAATAAATATGGTTTTCAGGTGAGTTTAACTGTGAAATTATGATAATATTTTTTTTGTGATATTTTAAGCTCATACAAATGCAAGTTTTTGACATGCTATATATATTTTTTTCTTCTATTATTTAGTAATATTGCCCATTTTAGATGAGATGTCGGAATGGCCCTTTAGACTTTCAAAATAAACCAGTTATTGTGTCCATTGTGAAATGCCCTAAAATTAAAAAAATTGAGGCGTTCAGTTCCGTAACCACTAACTCAACATGATGTAATTTTGAGAATGCTCATTTCTCAGGATTGTGATATTTATAATATTTTTTTATATGATTACACTTTAATTCATCGATAAAAAAGAGTTTTAAAATTGCGCGGATATTCAATACTTATTTGACTTATTCAATATTATATACAATGTTTGAGAGAGTTTTTTGAAATTTAATTTTTTTAAGCTAATATATATATATATATATATATATATATATATATATATATATATATATATATATATGACGTTCGTTATATTATGAAGTTCGTGATTCATTTATTTTAAACTCGTTTTACTCGAAACATGTCAATGTCGAGTTTGTGGTTATGGAACTGAACACCTCAATAGAGTCAATTTCAACAATATTTTAAACGCAACTTGCTCTATGCCTCGTCCCACTTTCGAATGCTTTTTTTTAACATCTCAATTCTTTTCAAACGGTACTTTATACACGTGAACACAACCAACTTGACCCCTTTCCCAGTTTCAATAATTAAATTGCCCAAATCGAGAAATAATAGATAATTTGTATTAGTATAAGAAAACCTCTGAGCTGTTGAAAGACTTATTTTATAGTTTGTTTGCCCGCATAATATAATATTATGTCTCTTATTGATTGTTCGCAGTTTCAATTCATACGTCAACCGCAAAATTTATTGTATGTACATATGTGATTATCTGGCGGTTGTGACCTTCTATTGCATATATTGTAATAATGTGTCGGTATAGAATTTAGATCAAGAGACTCAGCCGACACCACCTATATTAGAAGGCCGGACAAGTGGATGAAAAATATCAAGATTCCGAGCAGACAATTTTCACAGAGGCAACACTGATTGTCTACTCACTAACTCACTCAGACTCGTCTACTTGGTCCGCCATATTGATATTTATACATTCAGTTGTCTGGCATTCTTATCGGACAGGAAACGTTAACAGGAAGATTTTTTTTAATTTTAAATAAACCACGATTTTTATTGACATATCTAATTCATGTGGACGAACAAAACTGTTTTTTTAGTATTGTAATAATCACAATAAGTAATTATTTGGATTATAAATATATTTTATTTAAAATCAATTATGGAATTATTAATAAAATCTTGCCATGAATTTGAAGAAAGCGCGCCTTTTTATAAAATTTACCAAATAATAAAGCAATTTAATAAATATATGCAGTGCTCCAATACAACAAATTAATGTAGTCAACTCAATTCAATTATATTTATCTTAGAGGAAACCTCACTTTTTAACTCGTAGATGCTTCTTATTAGACGAAATAAGAGCATTGTGAGTGACGTTTACTCTACATACTGCGTTCCATCGGTCGAAATATGAAATGCACATGTTGTTTGTTTTCACAAACTTTACATATTGATGGAATGCGCCTTAGGTATAATAGCTCAAGGAAAAGGCGTATAGCTATAAAGTGACACACTCATGGTGCAAAGAATAGTTTATAATTGTGTCGGTTTTTTATCAAATGTGTCAAGATTTTCAATAAAATATTATTTTGCTGGAAAAAAAGTACAAATGTATGTAAGTCAGTGTCTGTATTTTATTAGTATCTGGATAAAACCAGATTTTGTATTTATTTTTATTAATACATACAATATTTTTATGAATTGACATCAAATACATAAAAATATCAAACGGATCGTTTCTTTAGACACGATTTTGCATATGAATGAAATAAAATGTGTATTTTAAAAAATATAAATCCATAATAGTTTTAAAATATTTTTCCACTTATCATTCGCCGTGTAATTTTCCGTAAAACAGAATAAGCGGAAATTGTTGTATGTGTTCCGCTTTTGACGAATGAATGAATTAAATTATTATAAGTGCGTGCGAATCAGCTTTTCTTCCGTAAAAATACGGCTTTTTACGTACGTAAAAAAATACACGTGTGTTTATAAATGCTTTTTTATTTTCAAATTATTATCAGAGCGAATCGGATTTTAATGTGGGTTTATTCGAAGTAATATGAATTTCACACTCAAATGTTACACATTTTTATAATTAGATATTTAATAACTGCACTAGATTTTTATCTGATATTTTTTTTTTACAAAATAAGCTCTCTCTTTATCGGTAACCGAATGTAATGTGACTTTCAAAATTTATACATTTTCTGGAAGTATTTTTTTTTAATTTAATTTGTATGTACGTGATTTCTGTCAGTCAACTTTTCCTTCGAATGCATAATTTGTGATTATTTTGACGTCGAGTCGACTTTTAAACCCAATAAACTAAATAATGTATCACTGAGTTATTTATAATATACGAATAAATTATTTAAATAAGGCCTTGAAGATTAATGAAATGTGGAATAATCTTTTAGATATACTCACAAATTAATTATTGAGAAGTCAGTTTATATTTAGAAAATATTGAAACGTGCATTATTATTTTCATCAAGCAGATGCCGATTTAATTATTTATTTTATTCAGAAATATTTTTGATACTATCACAAACAATATGAGATATTATTGTTTTATTTAGTAAGATTGATTCAATAAAAATTCTGGTTTTAGTCATTTGCTATATTAAACATTATGGTTATACAGGGAAGATTCTTGATTAGTTTGATTTTAATGCGATTTATGGTATCATAAAATATAATAAATTTAAAAAAATATATAGGACGGCTTTTACATATAGTAACATAACGACAACAATGATATTGTAAGTAAAATGTACGAGGGTTGGATGAAAATACATTGTTGACTTCACAGCTTAATTTGACTGTGACTTCGCTTTAATACAATATTTATATAAATAAGCTTTTGATTCTTGTAGTTACAACTAGTACAAAAAGCTTTTATGCATTGTTATTAGTAAAATATTTTTTATAAACGATATTAAGTATTATTGAATTAAAAAGCCAAAAAAATATATATATATCAAACGGATCGTTTTTTTAGATAGAATTTTGCATATCTATGAATGAAAACGTAGTCATAGTCAAATTGAAGTGTGAACTCAACAATGTATTATACATTTTATTTTACTGTAGTAGTAATTAAAATTGTGCATTAAAAGGACGATTTATTAAAAAAAATTACACCTTAAGTTCGCTCATCTGGTTTGATAGTCAAACCTTAATGTTTGCAACAAAATATTCAATAATATTTGTTTTTTTCTCTCGTTTTAATTGTGTTATTAACCCATCGATGGCAAATTGCAATTTTAATATATTTAATAATATAATCCCACTTAAGTCAAGAATTTTTAAATTGATTTGATCGGTTATTACGACTGGGAGATCGGGAATAATATTAATAAAATCCCGATCGATCGTCTTGATCCAGGTTTACTCTGATTTTCCTGTATTGTAAGGTAAGAAAGACGACCTCATTTGCAAACTTGACGCCCTTAACACGTAGGCGTGCTCCTTTGATTATTTTTAAAGGATATTTAATTAAAAAAAGTCTCATATTAGACCGTGCGTTGAAATCACTTACAATATATTGTTTAAACAGTTAGCATCCCTCGTATATATATATATATATAGGTTTTATTTCAGTTAGGTTGTCTGAAATAGTCTATAATGTAATATTTTAGTTGAACACTTGCACACAAGCTGCCTGCACGACAGTCAAACCACGACTGATCTCTTACCTGTAGCAAGTCAACTGTCGTGTGTATTTTACTGCATTTCATTATTAATTGATTAGATAAGGCTTTATATTCAATGTGGATATAATGATGACACTTTCAAATACTATAATAATCAAGTTCAATGCGAAACACATTCATTGAATATGCCTTTATGTACGTGTAATTTATTAGAAAGCCTTTTGAAAATGTTACCGTCGTAGTATTAAGTGTATTTAATAAATTAATTAATGGGATAACCATTCTCACCTGTTTTGCACTTATTCTTCCTAGGTGTCATGTGGTAGGATTTTATTACTGTCTAAAATGCATCTAATGAGTTGTGAAAGTAAATCACAGTGTGTTTATGTATTTGTTTCCATATAAACGCTCACAAGAGCTTTTATTTATAGGATAGAAAAAAAATTAAAAGTACATATACAAAAATAAATAATTGTATTATAAATAGAATGTATATAAAATAAAATAATGTAAGGTCTAGGAAGCAATCATTTATATGTTACTATATAAGGTCGCTCCTAAACAAGCCCGGGTAGGTGGCAGAATTGGTGGAAAAGAGTTCACCCAGGTGCGCAAGTACAGTAGTTCTTGATAATCCAACACATCCATAAGATTAACGAAAATATCCGAATAATCGAATTAATGAGTATTAAAAGGAAAAATACTAAAATAAAAGGAGGAAAGCAATCCTTTGTTGTGGTCTGTTTTTTACATACAGTGTTTGGATTCAAGCTTGGACCACCATCTCGGAATCAGCTATTTATGTATGTGTCGCGTGTGTAGTGTCTGTTAAATATATATATTTTATTAATTTTTAATTAATAATAAATGTTTTTTTTTAATATTTGCGATACTCCACCGCCCCCTAAAATATTCTCAGTTCAATAGTATATGGCGTGGAAGGGGGTCTATGCACTGTCAGGCGCCTCTGATATCGATATAAAAAACGTGTCGCATTATTGTTATTATTTTGGTATAAATATATAGGCATTTAATTAAAAAATATGCCATATTAGCTTTTTTTATACATACATAATTCGATGAACCAATGACATAAAAATGTTTCTTTATAGTGATGTTTTCAAGGAGAGAATAAAATATATAATAAATTATTAAATGATTGAATTTTTTTTACATAATATATGTATTTACAAATAAACTTGGGTTAGAATTAGTTAAGATTATTAACGCCAACAATAAACTAGTTATTTAATACAAAGAACAAAATATAAAAATTATAAATGGAGGTTTTCATAAGAGTATTTTTAAAGGAAAGTGTCCTTTCCAATAATTCGTGAATCGGAGAAAGCGTGTTAAAAATAAAATAAAAGCGAAAATATGCCGTTGTAATAACTTGTTTATATTTTTTTGTGGTTTTGCGGATGAGTTGCTGTGAAAATATTATCTATTTTTACACGTTTTAGAGCAGGTGTATTATTTATAATTTTTTTAAATTATTTAAATAATAAAATGACCCACTTGGAGTCGTTCAGGACTTTCTTTTTCACCCATGACCTTAATTTCATTTCGAGTCTCGACCATCTTCCTTTTTTATACATATTTCTTTTTAAAGCCTCGCTTTCTCGATGGCAATTGCCAAATCGTGAAGCACTTTCATTATTTCTTTAGATTCCGATTTGACCCGTTTCGATTTAGATTTTTGTACCAAGGCCGACGTGGTTTTTTAAAAATATTTTTGAGAATGCCATTTCAACATTCAGTTCTTGTGAAATTCTACATAAAAAACACACACACACACTATTGTTGCTAAAGTCTTAATTTTCCACATATATGTGAATAAAGATGATTTTCGATGCAATTTAATAGGTCACGATTGAATACGTTATGAACATATTGTGCAATAATTTTTTTTATAAAGATACTCATGACCAGACCTAGTCCAAGTGGGTGTGATGAAGTGCTTATACGTATTCGAGATCTGTAACGATTTACTTTATTATTTGATTATTGTATTATTTTATTTCAACTCTCACACTTATCATACATCAATTATTATATTCATGGGACAAACTATAAAGTTGAACCCAAATTTCAAAAATGTTAATATCAGAAAAAAATAAATAGATTAATTCATTTAACCATATTATAAAAATGTAAGCCGCGCAGTGCTCTACAATTGTGAACGATTAAAAACTTTACGCTTTTTTCATCCTCTTGGTCGAGATTTGCTAGTATAAAGTATAAAATTTAATTATAATTCAAATAATGGTCAATAAAACAATTTTTTGATAAATATTTAGAGTAAATTTCACACTTTCCGTTTTGCAACATATGCGCGTATCCTTAGTTTGAAATTTACTCTACACATTCATGAAATGCTCGACTCTTCATTTTAATATTTCAATACCCTTAATTTGTTGTTTTTGTAGAGCATATATAAAACTTTAGACATGCCTATAAATGAGATAAGTTACCAACGGCTACAATTGGTCACACCGCAAGACTTAAATTACCAATCATAGCCGTTTGCGGTGAGTTAGGTCGATGAGTTTTTATTAAAATGTATGCGGTTTTGTGTAGAGTAACGAATGGGCGTAAATGGGCTTAACGGTTAAAGTTCACATTATGAGGTTATTTCTATGAAATTAAGCAACATTTAAATAAAATGTTGATGGAAAATTTCGTTAAAAAAGTAAAGTACATATATATTTTTTTACAACTTAAGGGCCTTTCTCACATATTCGAGGCAATTAATTAATATAATCGGAATATTTAACACGCGTGTTTTGCCTCTGAGCCACGTTTATTGAACGGCGAAGTCGTTAGCATTTTACTGTGTCAAAGCCTCCATTAAATTCTACTATATATAAATATTTTGTAATAACCATCAGCTCGCCTTCTAATCAATCAGTTATTAGGCTGAAAGATTTAAGGCTTCATAATAATATTGTGAGTATACAACGCATTGCGGAAATGACCTACAAAATTCGTCTCGCCTTACAAATCCGGTTTGGGAATCAATTACATTTATAATTTATTAATATTGTTCCACAAGGCAGATTATTGACCCAGTCGAAAGAAGATAATTCAATGTTTTCCTTTAGCCTCTTGTTGTTAACATTTTGGGCGGGTCATGGCCCCAACAGTCTGACAATCAATCAACGTGATCAAACAACAGTAATTGAAGAGCAATGTCTCACTCAGACTCGTCTACTTGGTCTGTAATCTTGATATTTATAACATTAACAGTGCTGCCATTTTATGACAGTTATAAATAAATTAATGAATAAATATTTTCATCCACTTTATTTATTCAGTATTGCCATTTGATTAAAAATTCATTCACCTTGAATTTTCGAATAAAATAATTTTATGCAATCGGTTGAGAAATAAAACCAGACTTTGTAATATATTATATGCGACCGGTATTTACTAGATTTATATATATATTTTTTTTGCAACTATTGTTATCCGATTGAAATGTTCACATCTCATGTGTGGAATTTTTATTGAATTTTCCACGAAGGTCTCCGTGTTAAATATAATATTTCTTATTTCAGTTAAGAAAGACAACAATTATCGCGTGTGTTTGCATTGTTTTCAATTTATTCGTGTGGTTGCTTTTTTTTTCTTCAACACAATGTATACAAATTAAATTCCATTTTATAATTGCAATATGTCGAGATTTGAACAGAGTATTTAATTTATTTGTAGTCTTGAGGTTAAAAATTATTCGTTTTCAAGTCAAATTTCAACCTAACAATTATTTATTCTATACTCCATTTTTTGTACTTGTAGAAAAAGACGATAATCTGTCAAACATATTTATTACGAACATGCTGATAAACTATTATTTCTCAATTTTGATACATTTTTAGACACTACAAATAAAAATAAAATATAATAATAATAAAAAAAGTGTTAATTCATTATTTGTCGGTAATCTTAACTATTACTAGTTACACAAGTCACCGACTTAATAATCTGTATTCACCTTACAATACAGGAAATCAGAGTAAACCTGGATCGAGATGATCGATCAGGATTTTATTTATATTACACGCTTTTCATTACAAATTTATCATATTTCATTTTTAAATTAAATCTTTCTCATTTCAATTTCAATCTTGTTTTGGTTTTTGACCCTTTTTTTTATACTTCAAAGAAAAAAAATGATAAAATAATAATAAGTCACCTGTGTAAAGTAATTTATTTCAATTGATTCTCTCTGTGAAAGTTTTTAAATTAATATTAAAATGTTCGTTTGATAAAATTGTAATGGAATAACATAATTTAGTAAATTATTTTATAAATTGTTTCAGATCCGTGTCTTTACATCCTTCGGTTTGCTAATAAATTAGCGTTCAAGGAAAAAACTCACGATGTCTCCATGACCGCCCTTAGATTAGTTCAAAGAATGAAACGGGATTCCATACATTCTGGCAGAAGACCCTCCGGTCTCTGCGGAGCCGGTAATGCATTCAATATTTTCAATCACTATGATCGCTTTATTAATATTTATTAAAATTTTCAGCCCTTCTCATAGCTGCCCGCCTGCATGAATTTCACAGAACCCCAGTTGATATTGTCCGAGTTGTTAAAGTACACGAGTCCACTCTTCGAAAGAGATTACTCGAATTTGGGGAAACTCCGTCGAGCGCTCTGACATTAGACGAGTTTCTCACCGTGGACTTGGAAGAGGAACAAGATCCTCCAGCATTCAAAGCTGCAAGAAAGAGGGACAAAGAAAGGCTGCAGAAGGTTTGGATTAATAAAATATAATCACATTATTGCAGTATAATTATTTTGCATTCGTAGTTGGTAGAGGAAGAAGGTGAAAATGTCTTGACAATGCTCCAAAAGGAAATTGAAATGCAATTTGAAAAAGATAGTAAGAAGAGAAAGTTAGCAGGTTCTTCATACAAATCGAGAGGTTTGTATTAATTAATTTACTTTATTTATATTAATACCATATTATTATTGATTAAATTACCATATTATTATTATATTGTTTCAGTTGTAGATGATGATGATGAATTTGAAAGGGAGGCTTTGGATATCGATCAGTTTACATTGGAGAGTACGCTCGGCGTGTTAGAAGAAACATTTGTTGACGATCCAGACATCGTTGAAACAGCAGAAGCTGTAGGATTGGGTAATTTATATTATTGATTTATTAAAAAATATTGTGTTTATTTAATAATATCTTCTACAGGGCCGGATTTTGCCAGCATGGGATTGTTCGGAGAACCGAATGCAGCTGATGATATTATTCCGGATATTCCAATTGCCACTCCACAAACCGAAGTTCCTATTGCCCCGGCAGAATCAAACGAAATGTCATTGGATGATCTAGAAGACGATGATATTGACTCTTATATAATGACACCGGCAGAAATGAATTATAAATCTAAATTGTGGACAAAAATCAATTCGGGATATTTGAAAGAACAAAAAAGTATGTTTTTTTATTGGTATAGTGATTTTTTTATGTCTAATTTAATAAATTTTTAGTTAAAGCTGAAAGATTGGCCAAAGAAAAAGAAGAAGGTAAGCCAGAAAAGAAAAAACGTAAAGCTACCGGCAAGAAAAAAGGAGGCATCGGTCCTTCGGCAACTGCAGGTGAAGCAATTGAGAAAATGCTTCAAGAGAAGAAATTCAGTAATAAAATCAATTATGATATATTGAAGTCATTAAATATGCCCGGAGCTAGAGAAGAAGAAAAAACTTCCGATAATCCTCCAGCCACTGGTCCGTCTACTGATGAAACTAGCGAGCCACTTAATAATAAGTAAGAATTTTTAGTACATAAACTTAACTAGGCTGGTCTATATTTTTTGATTTTTAAAATCTTACCGTATCATGTGATTGTCTTATTTAAAAGATGAAGCCGTATTTTGTTTTTGTATTAGGTTTAAAGGCTATAAAAAGTCTTTAGTATAATTAACGAATAAATCACATTGTTATGATTTAATTGTATTGTCTGTCAAATTTGGTATCAGGATATGAGTTTTATTAATTTCCAGCATGTATGGAATGGGTTAAAAATTGTGGCTCAGTCTATGAAATTATGCAGCTTGAAAAATGGGGCTTGTGCTCTTTTAAAATTTTTAGATATGATATGGCTTGCTTTTCGATACTCAATTATTTTATTTATTTTGGTAGCGATCAATGTAATTTAATTAACGTATGTTATTATTTTTTATAGGCGTAAAGCATCAAATACTCCGTCAAGTCAACCGATCGTATTATCCTCACCTATTCAACCGAGAAGAAAAGTTAAGAAAGCTGCCGAAAACTTGCCAATGGGATTACCAGTCGCAGAATCACCGCAGACACCAGCTCCTCCAGAAACACCCAAACAAACGGATAAATCTCAAGAAGAGGAAGGTAGGATTAGTAAAATGATTAATTTAAAATTCAACCAATATTTAACGAGGCATATTATTCCAGAATCAGAGTATTACGAAGAAGATGTCGATGTTCCTGAAGCGGCGGAAACCAACGAAATGGAGTCAATCTCCCAAATGCTTCGAGCACAAGATGACGACCAAGAGTATTATGGATTCGACGATTACTGAGATTACAATTGTAATATTGTATTACATTATATTTTAAACTCGTTGTAGAGTTGATTTTATTTAATTGACATGATTTTTTTAATAATAGCAAACAAATATATTGATGCAACAAAATTGCTTTATTATTCATAATAACAACAATGGAGTAAAAGATCAATAGGAAGGAAATTATATTTACAAATAATAGTATAAATACTATTTACATTTTACATACATACATATATGAAGCACAATTTCATGAACTCCGTGCAAAAATCGGAATGACAGTGTAACAATATTACAGAAACTTATCAGCTATCGGTAACGGGATTAGTGAAAAAAAAAAAACAAATATACAAAGTCATTAATAGTTGTGATAGTCTAGTATCAAAGTCTTGATTTTGTAAAAGTTTAATGATATGCAAAAAAGTACTCGACGTTAATTGTCTACAATGATTTTTAAGAAAATATTTTTATACGCTCCTGATATTGTTATATTATAATAGACATAATACAGAACAGTCTTGAAATGTAAAATGTCTTATCAAAAGAGTGAGGAGAATATCTTAAAAATGATCTACATCAACCGCTTTCCCCCGTTGGTTACAATTTATATTATTAATTACGCTTATAATTTATGCAATTGAACAATATCCTGAAGTGTGTGTGAATGATTATAAAATATTGTACACGTACTTAAATATCAGACTAGAATTAATACGGTACAAAAGGGAAAAATAAAAATAATTATTATTATGTACACATGAAAATACTTCCAACAAACAGAGGAGCTACTATCACAGTGTGAAACTGAAACGTGTAAATTATTAAATATCACAAGAGCAAACGAGAACATCTAATACCACCGATATATCAGCAGGCCATAAATATCAAGATGGCGGACCAAGTAGACGAGTCTTAAGCCTGCTAATACATCGGTGGTAACGGAACATATTAAAAAATACAACAATGAGGATGCAGTGTGTACACAAACCAACTAGGCTGCTAACTAAATTATGCATAATAATTGGATATACAATTTGTGTAATTAATTATTCTCACTTTTGAGTTATGTATGTACAAATTTACATCTCTTTCATTTCTTTGGACGGTTGAATCGACCAGCCGAGAATGCGACGGTCGAATCCTGCTGAGAAGAAATTGGTGCTCGAAGACATGTCGTCGGCCCATGCAACGGCAGTCACCATTCTTCTGTGACCCTGCAAATTATATACAAGTTAAATCAGTTATTTAATGTGTGAAGAGAATCTGCATACCGTTCTACTAGTGCGAGGAAGTCTAGCCATTCGTTGGCCTTGAAGATCGAAGAGTCGCATCTGCCGATTGTCGTATGGTATGGCTATCAGTCCGCTGCTGCTCACCGCCACTTTGTTAACACTAGAATCTGATCTGATCGTAGCCAGTGACGATCTCATGTTGCGGAGATCCCACACCTGTAATATAATTTTAAATAAAATTGAACGATCCAAATAATCCGCTTTTTATTATTAAACAAATACATACTTTCACAGATCTATCGTCCGAGCCAGACACCACTTTATCTTCTCTCGTAAACACAGCTGAAGTGACAGATCTAAAAATATATTTATAAATTGTTGATAAAGAGTTTAACTGACCATACGAAAATGTCCTCTAAGAAAAAAACACAAAACTTTTAAAGAAAATAGCGATGCTGGAAAGGAAAAAGTTCCTAACGGAGTAAAAGGACTTATACGATGATTTTTACTGTCGCTTGGTCGATCATTATTTTTATAAAAGTGTGAAAATTTGACTTTGCCGGAAATATCATCATACAATAAATAGGTGGTTTTGTTATGTTTCAAGTTGAAAAAGAATCATTTTAATATCTTCAATATGAGTAAAGTTATGATTTTTATTGTCTAAAAAATAACTTTAAACGGCTCTATTGTAAAGTCTCTTAGGAACTTTTTCCTTTCCAGCGTCGATATGTAATTAAATAAAGCAAAAATATTAGTGAAAAGTTTGAGTTTCTGCAATAAATTCTTATATAAGAAAAGCTTCTGAAATAAATTATGCCCGTTATGAGAAGTTCAACTGTATTTTATTATTTTTTTAAATTATTGATATACAATGCTGGTGGCACCTCTAGAAATGTGCCGAGTAAGTTAATAATATTAATTATTTGTCCTTGTAATCGGAAACACAAAGCTTGCATACAAAATTACATATTATTGGCATTGGCTTGACAGTATTTAATTAATAATATTACCGTTATGCATTCATTATACCACAACTGTTTTTCTCCATTCCATCTCTTTTTAATCTTGAGATGAAGATAATAAGGATTAGCACCAACCACTTGAATTGAATTTCTTTCAATATGATAGGATAATAAAATGAAGATAATATTTACTCAGTGTGTCCTTGAAAAACAGATACTGAATGAATTGTATCACGGAAATCCCACAATCTGAATGTTGTATCTCTGGAAGACGTAACGACAAGTCGCTGGGAATGATGAGCCGATGTATGAGTCAGCTCATGGTCGTGACCTTAAATAATTAAAAAATATATATTACAATATTATATTTGAATCTCCATCAAATGTGTAAATAGTACCTGTCAGACATTGTACCAGTTCACCGGTTTCGGCATCGTATAAATTAGCAGTTCTATCCCAAGATGCAGTGATAATTTGGTCTCCTCCCGTAAGCCAATCGGCTGACACGACAACACCCAAGTGCCCCCCAAGTTCCATCAACGGAGTTCTAAGTATTTCAGGCCGATCTGACGATTCACCAGCGAGGCCCCCGTCTTCAGGACCGGTCTCTAACTCTTCTTCTGACGACTGCCCCCGAAGTGGTAGATCCCAGTTGACAGCGGCCTGCCAAATATGAGCTGTATTATCGCCACTGCTGGTCAAGGCGATATCTCGGGATTGATGAAAACGAATAGAATTAACAGATCCCGCATGTCCTAAATATTGAAGTAGGCACTTCCCCCATTCCACGCTCCATATGTTTGCACAATAATCTATGGTTTTCAAATATTAATGTATCCTTTTCTACAACTATCAATTAATGGTTTTATTTATTACCTGCTGAAGCTGTTCCGATTAACGGCTGACCAGGTCTTCCGCAGCAAACATCCCAAACTCCATCTTTATGGCCGTTGAATTCTCTCACTAATAGACAGTTGAAATTAGGCGCTTTGAAACTGGACACGATTTTGCTAGTTTGAACTTTCAACTTGTGGCTCGCTTTCACTTTTTGAGATCCTTGTGAAGCTATAAATTAAATAAATAATAAAATCTCCACATAAAGCTACAGAGGTCTAAAAACTCCTCAACAATCTCCGTGGTAAATAATTCTTGCCTTTGTTGTAAGAAATAATTATCAAAAGAATAATATGGCTACACTTATTGTACATAGAAAAATGAAAGAGGTTACTTACATTTTTGCTTTGAGGATTTTCCTTGCAAGTCAAAATCCACCGTATCATTAATTTGCTTATCTGTGATGTAAGGTTCTCGTTCTTGTCTTTCAAGAACATCGATTCTTTCCTGCACTGTTATCATTCAAGCAATTAATGTTTGATACTTTTTTATTATTTAAGTTAATACTCACAGCTCAAATTTTCACAATACAAATTGTCAAATTCTTTTTCTATCATATTGAATAGATCATGTAGTCGAGATCTGATATTGGGTGGCAGAGAACATTCCGACTCTTGATCTAATTTGTACAGGTTCGGTATTACATCTGAACCTTCTGCAAGACTCTGCAGTCGTCTCTTGCTGGTCTTCATTTTGATGTACTATGCAGCAAAATTACTCGCTACAAAGTAAAATATGTTAACTGTAGTGGAGTGAGGGAGGGTAACGTTTAAATTAAATAGCGTGTGAAGGTGAATGTCAATCGATATAGAAATGGGTCTCATTAAATTATACTGAACACAATGTCAAGGCCAAGTCTGCTTTCAAGCATCGTAACCTCGTTGAAAGCAGACACAAGGACTATGAATACATCATAATGCAATAAGTGTCAGTGAAGGCTCTGAGACTGTAATGCGATTATTATTACTGACTATTGACTGCTGTACTGACCTGCCACTCTACTCTAGTGTATTGACAGCTGTGACACTGACAGATCACCTCACTTCAATTGTCATAGACTAATGTACTTTGAACGAATAATAATAATCATTATTTATGCCATTTAATACAATTGCACTATTAAAAATCTCATTGAATTTTATATTTACATCAAATCTATATGAAAAATATTAAATAATTAATTGAATAATATTTTTTTAGTTAACATGTAATACATTCTTGTTCGCAATAAACCTTTAATTTAATGAAGAAGTGAACAATTTAACTCTAAACTCTCTAATGAAAAGAAAAAAATTGAGTGGAGTATATTTGAAAATTAGAAATTATTACTATTAAAATAACGAAGCCAAACAGTTTTTTATGATTTAAACTTTCTTTTCAGTGAAATATACTAAAATGTCGTTAAAATATGTGGCAATATTGTGTGGTGATGGCAACACTGTGGCTTGTGCAGTGGCAGGGTGCAGTAGTCAGTAGGCAGAACGGAACAGAGTACAGTCATAGTTATAGGAAGAAGAAGACAGTAGTTTAGTAGAAGACAAATAGTCTAGGACAGTGACAGGAACAGGAAGAGTAAGAACCAGGAGAACCAGAACAGGAGAAGGATGTTCAGCGTGCTGTACTCCAAGTGGAGCTGCCAGAACTGCCAGGAAGACATCGCCGGCCTCAGAGTGCACTGCCACTCTTGCCAGGACTTCCACCTCTGTCTGCCTGTTAGTATCCTCACTGTATTCGTCCTCACTCTTAACCGCAATCCTCATCAATCCTGTATTCACACTGAAACCATCAAATTTATTCCAAATACCCATGTTTTTATTATGTTATTGCTTCACTATAAAACCGCTGTCTCTCCTGGTTATATTTACTAAGAAATAATTATTTCCCAATAACTTTCTTGAAATTACGTCGCCACATACATTGTGCAACACGTCTATTGTATTATTATTGTTTATTTACTAAGCATTTTTGTGTTGTTTCAGTGTTTTGCTGTTGGAGCTGAAACAGGGCCTCATAAAAATGATCATCCATATCAATTTATGGTAATATATTTTTATTAATAATGTGTTTAAAACATATAATAATGATGTGTTATATGAAGGATTCGGGCACAGTGGGGATATTTCAAGGACGGGGCAGTTGGTCAGCGAAAGAAGAAGTCAGACTTTTAGATGCTATTGAACAGTTCGGTTTTGGCAATTGGGAAGATATTTCCAAACACATTGAGACGAGGACTCCCGAAGGTATGTTGAGGAATATAATCGTTGTTGATTCATTTTTAATGTTTGATTTTGATATTTTGTAGAGGCAAAAGATGAATATATATCCCGATATTTGGAGGGGAGCATCGGAAGGGCAACTTGGGGCGGTGTCGAAGCACCGATTCGTCCTGCCCCTCCTTGTTCGAGTCAAGATGAAGGACCTCTCGGACCCGAAGCTGTTGGTCGTCTTGCACCGCTTGCCATCACTTCAGAAGAAGCATCACAACTCGGCTACATGTCCAACAGAGATGATTTTGAAAGGGTAACACTTTTACATTAAAGATTGATTAGATTTCGAGTTTAATAATAAATTGTTAAATAATTTTCTAGGAACACGATCATGAAGCGGAACAAATTATATCCTCTCTATCTCTCAATAATGAAGATGACGATTTGGATATTGGTGAGTTGATGACGAATAATTAGTGCAATTATTTTATTTATTTGGTAATAAATAAAAAAATATTTATAGCACTCAAGTTATCCCAAGTCGACATTTATACGAGAAGATTGCGAGAGAGAACTCGAAGAAAAAGATTGGTTCGAGATTATCAACTTGTGCAGACGTTTTATAATAATCTAAAGAATAGGGGAAAATTGTTAAGCAAGATGGCCAAAGAGAAAAAGTAAACGAAATTGATTTAATTTAAATTTATATTGGTTTAAAGAGTGTATATTTAATCTATGTATTTACAGGGATTTCCTGGATAGATTGCGGCCATTCACACGTTTTTTGTCTCGGTCGGAACATACATCATTCAGTGAAGGGCTGTGGCGTGAGAGAGAACTTCGAGCTCGCATTGGAGAGCTAATTCGATACCGAAGATACGGAATAACCCACATTGAAGAGTGCGCTCATTTTGAAAGGCATGCGACTGCCGGAGGAGTGGTTCGTGACGGAGAGACCAGAACCGTTAGGAGCCAAGATACTCCGGTGAATGGCCGCGCTTTAGCTGTTGCAGCTCGCATGGCGGTATACACTGCGCTTAGCACGCTTTTTCATTTTCATTTCTCATATATTCATATACTACTCATTCATCAGGTGTTTTCTCTTGTGCAAGATAAAAACATTTTTTGTTATTCTATTCGAACTTGGTAAAAATTTAATCCTTTTACGCAATTGGGTTATTCGAATTATCCCTTTGTATTCTGACTGCATGGTTAATTTTTCTATTCATGGTACACGGAAATGGTTCTTTATTTATCATCATCATTTTCCATTACATTTCTTTGCAATGCTTGGATTGGCGTGCTTATAGATTATACAATATGCGTTTTTTGAATATTGTTTTAATATTTTTTTTTTTTTAATAAACATGGGTTGAGTAGGATATAGAGTTTATCATAATTATTGTGGTTTTTTTTATTGAAACTTCTAATACCAAGATTTAACACTCTTTTGTTGGCACACAGATTAAACGGGTTGTTTTTTTTTCTCATTAACCTTAGGTTGTGTTTGATAGTTATCTTTATTCTATATTTGGTAATCTTTTCTTTTTGAGTAATGTCACAGAATTATGTAGTGAAATCTTCTTATTCCAACAAGTCATGTTTGGAACACATTTTCAAATGTGTAATTTTTTTTTATGAAATTTGATACACAATATTATTCAACTGTTTTTGAATAGATGAATTGTAAATACTAATTTTATCATTACCTGAATTTTTTATTTGATCGTATATTACAGTCAAAGCTCTAAATTCTGCAGGGGTTCGGATTATCGTGGCTAAAATTTAATATTTCTTTTTTGATAGTTTTTATCCCCGCAAATAAAAAACTGACTATTGTCATAATTGTTCAAATACTTGATTGAATTTTATTGCATGTATGGTTTATTTGAATGTGTATCCGATTGTGTTAGGGTAGCAGTGGATGCATAACACCATCGATGTCCACACTCCGAGACCACAGCCCAACAACTCTGTCAAACCAAAGAAGAAGGTTGATTTAATATATTCATTAAATATTTGTGTTAAAAATACACGACTGATAAAAAAAATATTTTATGCAGAGAAAACGAAGGAAGCTCAAATTCAATAAGCCCAAAGTCCACACGGGACGTAAGTACCGTATGTGGATGCTGCAAAAGGCCCTCATGCTCCAACACCAGCAGCACCAGCAACTCATGCAACGCTAACTCGCATTTACTCACAAATTATGAAAAAGAGGTAACATGCATCGTTTGTACTTTCTAATCGAGTAATTTATTAAAATTGATATTTAATTTCAGCTTTGTAATTCACTGAACGTACCGCCTCTTCGATATATCACAATGAAAACAATACTTTTGAAAGGGCGATCTGCTTCACCAGACCGTGATTCACACTTCTTTATCAAGTCAGAATCCGGAGCAGACCAGAACTCCTCCCCCGAGAGCATCATCCGCCGCTACCTTCAGGCCAACTCATGGATAATGGAGAACAGCTGACAGCAGCAAACTCCGCCAGCCGTCCTCGATGACGACAGCTGCTTTGATATTCTACAGTATCTGCCGATAGAGGACATATAGTTTTGTCCCGATGAATGGTTTCAGGGTGTTGATTTCGATTTTAATTCTTTCATCGGGGAGTGATGTTTGTGGTTTGCTCAAGCTTATTAGTGTATATATGTCTAGTTTATTATGCACGGGTTTTTATTTTTGAATTGTGTATGTTAGAGAAGATATATACCTGATTGTACTTATATTAATATCAATACAGTAGGGCTTCGATAATTCCTGACATTTTATCAGGTGATATTTTGGATAAAAATGCTCTTGTCTTAATTAAGGCATAAATTGCATTGTACATAAGGGAATTATTTTGTATGATAACATATTTTCAATGGATTATCAAAGCCAGTTTACATGAATCTCTTTATAATGGCAATTCATATATTTTTGGCTTTTAGAGTAAATGTATCTAGCAATTATACATTAAATATCTTCATGTGATAGCTTTGCGGTGATTGTTTTCCGAGGAATGTAATTTTTGGTATTCACAATTTAAATTATTACGCATTCTTTTCTCTTAATTATAGTTTTATATGTTACCTGTGTAGGTTTTGTGGGACCGAATAGTGTTATTGAATGTAATTATTAAGCGGTGACTGAAAGGTGTTTTCTATTATTTCCAATTCATTTTTTGCCATACATAATTTTTTCCCCTTATAATATATGAAAAATGAAACATATTTATACAAAAAAAAATGAATTTAATCTGAATAGTGATCACTTATTTTGAAGTGTGTAATTTTGTAATATAAATATGTATGTTAATGATGTGTCGAGAATATGAAGGGCAAACTCAACATTTTCAATCAAAAATATTTTTCGCCCTTTGTATTCCGAGAGCCGAAAATATATTATAGATGTTTAGTATTATATTGTAATTGAACAAAAAGTCCAAAGTTTCCATGGATGGCACTAAATGATAATTAGTGTGTGAAATGCTGTTGAATTAATAAAATTGTTGAAATTTTAAAATGATTTTTTTTTTATTTCACTTTAAGAATTCGAATAGGTGTTTAAGCTACTTTTTGAGTATTTTTGAATTTGAATTCTGTGTACATCGTTGGGCTTTGGCATGTCCTTTAACGGTTTCGGTAGCGGATCGGTAAAAAACCAGGGATGTAATAATGCCTGTAAGTTAGTATATAAATTAAAATGAGAATTTGAATGATATTAATTGGGAATATTATAAAAAAACATATCTACAATTTATCTGTTGTTTGAATCAAATATCGTCGGTTTTAATTGCAGACTGCGTAACTCCAAAATATTCTATTTTAATGCCAATTAGTGGGAATAATTCATTCATTATAATGCAATTAATAAACGTAACTACAATTTATATACGTTAAACAAATGTTGACATTTTTTTATATAATTATAATATTACATAGTCTGCAAAGAAAACCGATGATATGCATTAATAAACCATTCTCTATGTTTATCGAAAGCATATTTATAAGAATAATATCATAGTCATAGTCTTCTTATAATAAAAGCTAATATAATTACCTCGGCAGCGGTGCTTCTCTTGGTTGAGTTGTACAGTAAAAAGTTTTTAATAAAATCTATCCCTTCATCGTTTAGATCGGGGAGTAATTCAGTCCACGGCGTTTGCTCCGAATCAGGAAAGGTGATCTTATTATAATCCGGTAGAGTCTCCATATCCGGCCAGTTTTCATTGGTCGGAGTCCCAGAGTTTTTAGAACGATAGCCAATTGCTCTATATCTGAGTCGCCCTTATTAAAAATAAAATGTTTACTGTGATTTTGAATTCGTATTGTGAATCAACTTACAGCAAATAATGGTTTTTTATTGACCATTTCTGCAACGATGCAACCCAAAGCCCACAAATCGACAGATTGATCGTACAACTTGGCTCCGTAGAGTAGTTCCGGAGATCTATACCATCTGCTTGCGACTTGATGAGAGTACGGTCTTCCCTTTTCATTCCAAAACAGCCTCGCTAGACCGAAGTCTGCGATTTTCAATATTCCTTTTGAATTTATCAACAAGTTAGCAGGCTTCAAATCCTAAAAAATAGTTAAATTAAGGATTGCTTCATACAGTAATAATGTAAATTGATACCTACTCTATGCATAATGTTATGAGTGTGAAGATAGGCGACTCCTTTTAGCATCATTTGGGTATAAGTTTTCACTTGTGACTCTTGAAGTGGATTCTCTAAATCTCTGAGCATTTCCCAAAGTCCAGAACACATATATTCCAAAACAAGGATGAAATTCATCCCCCGGGGAAATACATCATACATTTTAATCACCTGTGAATAATAAATATGGATAAGTAGTATATTTTCATATTTGTATTATAAAGCTTATTGAATTTGTCCTGTAAATTTTAATTAAACAATTAAAAAATAATGTTTTTTCATTAGCAAAACTTAAAGTTAAATGTCAAGCTTCAAATATGTGTAGACAGATGCGAATTATCATAATTATATTATAATTTTGGCTTGAGTAATCTCTGAGCATTAATTGTGACATTTACTCTACACATTCATAAAAACAAGGTGTCTATGAAATAATAAAAAATATGCCAATGAATCGTTGGGACTATTAGCTATTTTTATATTATATAAAAGTAATCTTAAAAATGCGTCCTAAAAGAAGTAATTTGGATAAAAAATACCATATTTTTAATTAAATGTCTAAAAATCTTATTGATATATAACGTATACAGAATAAGGATAGGTTTAGAATAGCAAATGGGGGAAATGAATATTTTTTTAAGCGTATGGCGTACTTTCGAGGAGGAAATTGACAACTACATAATATGTGTGGGAGCTGTGAGGCCCATTTACCTCCATTTGCTATTTTATATGTAAACCTATAGAATACGCTATGAATCAATCAGAAATTTATTCATTTTAGTTGAAAAATATTCTGTTGATTATAAAACTTACATATTTACAGTCGACATGCTGTAGGATTTTAATTTCCCTCATCACATTCAAAGGAATACCGTCGTCTAATGATTTCAGGAGTAATTTCTTCAGTGCCACTTTCCTCCCTGTGGGTGTATGAATGGCTTTCAACACCACACCATGAGCACCTTCTCCAATTCTTCCCATTATTGAGTAATCATCAATATCACTATCCATTATATCGCGCCAAGTCTTGTCGGGGAGCTCAAAATGGCCGCCGGGCGGTGTTGATAAGAAGAAGCAGCAGACATTTCCGTTGTATCTTTATTCTAATTAAGGCGAGGACTCATCACAGGCTTGTAAATATTTCCCGATACTGTGTACATTGCCGTCGCCATGGTCACCCACCCTCGACAACACCAGGGCTGCTAGCATTGCGCTTTTTAATCCCTAAGATTATAAGGCTTGAAGTAGAGAGGATTAGAGCTGACTTCTTAAAACAAGGCAAAGGAATATCACAGCTTTTTATATATATAATATTAATCTATGTGTTCTCCATAGATATAAACATAAGATATTGCATGAATGGCAAAATGCGTGGTTATTTCAAGTGGATCAAGTGGCCAAAAACATGAGTTACCTGGCAAACATTATACTGTAAACATCTCTCTTCATATCTTCAGTTATATTTCACAGTAAAATGGGTAAATGCATTGTTACTACATGTCATATGGACTCAAACATACACAAATACATCTAGGCTCACTTTTTACCAAACACTACTTCTTTAACATGTTAAAAATATTATTGGGCTTTAATCGCCAAAGTATTGTCACATCCACTCTCAGTGGTCACTATAAATGTATTGAGTGAGGGAGACACACTTATGCCTTTATCGAATAGGAGATAAAAGTGCAACAATACACGGGTTTACATGAATTATTTATATGCAATGCGATATTATTTTTTATAATACCAGCGTAATAGCTCAAAGGATAAGACGCGTGACTAAAAATATTATGGTCATAATAATTTAAAAAATTTAGCAGACTTGGACCATTATGAAGGTGTACTTGTGATATATTTAAAGTACCATTCCCTGCATTTAATTATTTTAAGTTCAATAAAAGACATGTTGTATATAAACTCATTGTTTTAACCGTCTAGAATATTTTATATTATGGGCGCCCAAGAAGGCACGTGAATTTTACAGTTTTTCAGACATAATGATTATGGTAAAAATTATTTAAATCTGTCCTTAGAGCTTTTGTATCCACCATGACGTCATTAATACGGGGTAAATTAAATGATATTTTAAATATTTAGCAAAACCCTGATGCTTGAGTCGCTTTATGTAAATATATAATATTTTCTGTGTAATTAAGTTAAGCCTCAGCGCAGATAATTTTTATTGCATATTAAATCCCATTAATCCCCCGCCACAGGTAAACCTACCTATATTGATCTGTTGGGGGGAAACTTACCTTTGTCTTGGCCACACTTAATTGGGGCGTGAAACTTGTTGGTTGCCATTAATTGATTCTAAACATTGTCACCTTGATTAACCAAGTCGCGTGATCTTAATACTTGAACACTAAATTTTGATCTGTTAAATAAAATATTTAAAAAAAACGAGCCACACCGACAGCACGTGCACATTAACAAATTATTTCTGCAAATAAATCATCCACTTTTTAGAGGATCTATTACTGTTATAAATAATACAAAGAGGGTGTTCAGTTTCGGGAAAAAACAATCTACCCCCCGTGGACAAATTAAGCGGGTAATCCGCAAAAACGGATTATAAACTTTGATTTCACTCTTTCGCCAAACACAAATTGCTTTTTGCTTCTAAATACCGACTTCTCGTTTTTTGGCTTCCGTTTGCAAATGAAACGGATCACAAATTGTTACATCAAGGTAGACACTTTTTCCATGAATAAATTATAATTTGTATTAAGGTTAGTGAAATATTCACTACGAAATATTATTTTATCTTTTTATTCAAAGTTTTTATTTTTTTATCGCAAGTGCCGTTAAATCATTTATCACGTGTTAAAATAAATAACCTTTTGGCTCAATTAGTTTAACTACAGTACAGTAAGTTTAGTAAAAAGTAGATCCTGTAATCGTTAAAACAATATTTTAATCTCCAGAATATCGTTTTTTTTTTTAAAATATGTTGGTTTTTTTAAAATAAGTAAAAATTCACGTTGTATTAAAAAAGTTACCGCCATCGTCTGTGATTGGTAATATCGTTACTCAAATATAATATTATAGTCTTGTGGTATTACCAATCATAACCATTCGTGAGTAATCTGGAGTCGACATTTTCAAACTTTGACATTTGTTTTACAAACATAAGACAAAGAATAATTTATACTTACTTCCCTATAAGAAGTACAAAAATAATCGGGCCTGTAACACCGCGAATGATAGTGATTGGGTGATATTTTGATGTTACCAATCACAACAATTAACGGTAAATTAAATTTTTCTATGTATGCCTCAATTTTACTTAAAAATATGTCTTTTAATTGATTTTACGTGAGTTTTCTGTAAGAATTATTGATATTCTAATAATTAAAAGTTCTCACTAATCTTACTTGATTATCCTTCGAAATGCTTGTTTAAATTTTGATATTTGCTCTACAAACATAAGAGACAAAGATCAGAATTAAGTAATTGCTTGGCGATTCGCACTTGAATGGATTTTTTCATGAATTTCCTGTTGATATTTTTAATCTAAAACAGACTTTTCCCAATAATCCATCTTGATGTTAATTCGAAACGTTATTATTTGCTCAATATTTGCATTTTGCAATTAATTACCGCATTATTTGCTTTTTGGCGCACATTATGCAAATGTTCAAAATATTTAATAATACATAATGTGACATGCGGTGCAAAAATAATAATACGATCCGTTTTTGGTTTATTTTAATCACCGATGCCGATGGATTTAATTACACACCCTTTGCAAAAACATATTATTGATTTTGTTTGTAATGTGAAATTGTTAATATTATTTCCTCGTTGGACAGTGAAGAGTCACAATGGCTAAATTCCCTCGGGAATCCAACATATCTTGTTTTCACAGCATCCTGTTATTTCAGGACTGCTTCACATATAACTGTTGGTTTTCACGTGTCACTTTCAGGCTCTTTTCAGGAATACTTACTATGCAAGGCTTTTGTATGATAAAATACAAGATTAACGCTGTTCAAATACATTAAATTTAGATTTAGATTTAAACTGTAGACTTTTAGGTGTGAGTAATTGTGGTTTACAAATATAGGAATTAACGAAGAGTAATAATTATTAATTTTAATTGAATATTTAACTGTCAAGTTGATTGAAAAGTAGCTAATTTTACCGCGAACGATTTTGATAGGTCACATAATTCAATCCCTACTACTTGTAAATACGGATTGAAGTAATATTTTGGTTTGTATGTATGACCAATCACGGCTGTTGATCGTATTTCTCAACAATATAAGAAACAAAAAATATAATCAAGGCTATTTGTGGTCAAATTACTAAAATAAACATGTTTTCCACGGTGGATTGATTTAAAATTACTGTTAAAATATTTTTCGGGTGCAATTGTGCGTAATTATATGGCAAATTCAAGTCGTCGCGCTGTCGCCCGGTTGTTGTAATATGTCAAAGCTCGATAATACGAATAATTATCGCGTTACAAACAAGTTAATTATACGACTAATTAAGTTTTTGATATAAAAGCAGAGGAGTGACTTGTTAAATAGTATTATTCCCTTGACATTCCAACAACACACTCAACTCAAAATGGTGTCTATTAAGGTAATATTAAATCGAAACGATACAAATATCAAATTCGTATAAAAAATATTAAATTTGTAGCTTTTGTCAGTGTTTGACAACACTTACCAAAGACCGACCCACAGTTGAAAGTATTGAGACTTCTTCACGATGTTGACAAATTCATCTTTTTGGAAGACAATCCGTCACTTTTCAAAAAGAACGTAAAATGAAGAGTGTTGATTTTTATTATTTTCTGGTTCAAAGCGATGTACCGACAATTGAAATGTTTTTCTTGAAATAAAATATGCAACTATCACACAACTGAGTTTGAATATACAAGTGCAATATGTTTCAGTGTCACATACAATAATGCAAAGGTGTAAAACTACACCTGTAAAACGGTGTTGTGATTGATAATGTGTGAGTTTATTATTAGACATATAATATTACGACTGGGAGATCGGGAATAATATTAATAAAATCCCGATCGATCGTCTTGATCCAGGTATACTCTGATTTCCTGTATTGTAAGGTAAATACTGATTATTAAGTCGGTGACCTGTGTAACTAGTAATAGTTAAGATTGCCGACAGACAATTAACACGTTGTTATGTCTAAATAACAAATTTGTAAAAACTCTCTCAAAAGCCCCTCGAGTCGTATATAAAATAAATATATATGTAGAGCAAATTTCAAATTTTAATCAAGCGTTTCCAATGATGATGGTCCAGCTAGATTATTGGGAATTTGATTGCAATATTAATAATTGTTAAAGAAAATTCTTAAAATAATAAGAATAAGGTCGCAATAACGTAAATTTACGCTCTGGTTCTTAGGTTTGTTGAAACAAGCGTTTAGAAATTATTCAGTGAAATGTATACATAATAGCGGTCACTCTTACTTGGTTTTGACAGCGGTAACTGTCAGTCTGACATCTGGATTACTTGATTTTGACAGCTGTCACCATCAAATTCAATTATTCCAGCTGTCAAAATCAAGTAATCCAGTTGTCAGACTGACAGTTACCACTGTCAAAACCAAGTAAGAGTGACCGCTATTATGTATACATTTCACTGACAGCTGGAATTCGCCATTTTGACAGATGATTTAATCAATTAAGAGTGACAGCTATCGTTTATGCATTTTACCGAATACGATTGCTTGTTTTTTATATGCGTAGAGCAAATATCAAACTTTAAACAAGGGTTACGAATTTGTAATTTAATTTAAGTTATTAGCATATTAAAAACTGTTGCAAGGGTATTCATTTCTTATGTTTAATAAGCAAACGTAACATTTTTGGACATGTTTTGAGGCGGTGTAATTGTGATTGGTCACACCCAGAGATGTGCCAAAGTCAAACGAATACAATAGAATTCTTATTATTGCACTCATATTAAGAAATTCGACATAATTATGATTAATCGAGAGTTATTCTACAGGAATAAAGATAAGACACTACATTATTCATTTGACTTTGGCACATCTCTGGTCATTACATTATAATATCACCAATCACGACCATTTGCGTTAAAGTATCTCTTATATGCGTTTGAAATCTGCTCTTAAACATAAGACAATGGGCATAAACAAATAAAATTATAATAAAATTTTATGAAATATTTTTTCTGCTACAGTATTTAATGAAATATACAAATAATATGATATTTTGTTATATTTTATCGTGAATGTAATAATGTTTGCGATAGTTTTGTGTAAGACAAATGGTGTGACTGTCTTGGAAATAAATGTAGTGCAACTTTGACTACGAGAAGAACATTCTTCTGACTGATGATCTCTCTTCTTGCCAACAACACTCAAAAACAGATTTAAAATGCACAAGCACTTTACTTATTCACGAGAAAAGTAAATATATAAATAATAATTCACCATTTCATGCTAATTATTATGAGTGTGTGATAATTTTTGAAAAGAGAAATTTGTAATAATGATTACATCAAATAAACATCATATATTCAAAGATCGATTTATTTAATCACGAACAATGCATTCATTCATTCACACTGAATGTACGTGAATTATTAATTTCTTTTTCTTCGTGACTTACACTTATGTAGTTCTCGTTAAACTTTATTCCCGATAGACTCGCCGTGGACTAGTTTAACTACAACTTTCAAATTCCAATAACTGAATAGTTTAAATGTCGAGAGAACAGTCTTGATGGACGTGAGTCGTTTAGGGGAATAAAAAACCGTAAAATAATGCATTGAAATACTGTATTTTACGGTAAGCATAATAAATGTTAAACATCAAAAGACAGCGGAATCATTGAATTTATAAGGCTGTATGATTAATTTAGTAAATATTGTATTATTCAATTTAAATGAAATTAACTCTAGTTAGATATTAGGTAAACTAAATAATGCTACAGTTTATAATTGAATATTAGGCAAACACTTCTTATTGGTCAAAAAGACATGAATGATCACCAACCACATGAATAAACTTACTAAATATTTATTATTAAAACAGAATAAATAGTATATCTTGGGAATATTGAATTTATTTTAAGTTTAATACGTCAATATTATTATTAAATATATTTTCCTTAATTTCAATGCTAAAATATTTTTGTATTAATGTGTTTATTGTAAATAAGATATACTTTAATGATTCATTGAATTTTTTTAAATAAAATCAATGTTTCAAATAGTTAAATAATAGATGAGTATTACAGGAACCAAATAAAAAAAAAATATATTGACAAAATATAGGTTATTCACTTTAAATTGACCTTTTTTCATTTCACAATTAATATGTAAAATTAATTCATCAAAAAACATTTGAAAAAGAATGTAATGAAATCAGTCTTTCAAATAGTTATATAATGAAAATGAATAATAGTCCAGAAAGCAAATATACTATTTCAATTCATAAATTATAGGTTTTTCATCAACTCTTTTAAAGTGTACAATATTTTTGTTTAATGTAAAAATTCTTGAAGGGTGAAAATGAACATGAAACAGGTTGCCTTTGATTCAAGCTGTAAAAATGGTACATTTTTATACCAAAAAGCATTATTTAGTCGAAGACAACCTGAAAATATACAATGATTTGTGTATATATTGAGTTAAACAATACAATAGAATATTTCCGGAAAGACAATGTATGTGTTTCTAGAAAGGTTGAAATATTTGTTCATTAAAGCCGTAAAGTTTTTCAACGGAGGTCCAAAACAAACACTCTCTCGCTTTCCGCGGTAAACACAAAAAATATAGACGAGGGTAAAATTAAAATATTCCCAGTTGCAAGTTTTTAAGCCTTTCGTGAAAAATTCCCTACTTAATTAGTCGTCCAACTATCCGCTAACTTTTCCCATCAGACACTGATTAAAAATGCACGACACACGCGTGCTTTCTACAACAATTCAATGTGGTGTGATATTTTAATAATTATTGTAGAGGAAGCCTTCTTTATTCACCCTGTGTATACACATTTTCCCACCCCCGAAACTTGTCGGTTCTCTCCTTTTTTTTCTACAGATATGCTCGTTCTCTTTTTCACGAGTGACTTTTTAAGCGCTACATTTGCCGGGTCATTAGATTTCCTGAAAGACTTCACGTAACGTACGCTTTACGGCTGCTTCTTTTACACCCTACAAACTATTCTTTTTAAAAATAATTTTTATTTTTTTATACAACCAGTGTGATAACTTAGAGTGTAAGGCGTGTGCTTATAAATATTGTAGTCATGGGTTCAAATTCCGCTCAAGTAAAAAAAAAAAAAGATTTGATCGAGTCGTCTCGATCGATCGTCGGACAAGTGGATGATAAATATCAAGATGGCGGACCAAGCAGATGAGTTTGAAAGAGGCAACAACAATAGACCTCACCCAGACTCCTCCGCTCGGTCTGTCATATTTATATTTATACATCCACTTGGCTGGAATTCTTATCGGCGATAAGGAGTTACCCGTCCATTTTTTTGATAGTTTGAACAAGCGTTAAACCAAAGTGTCGATAGGGAATAATATTAATAAAATCCCCATCGATCGTCTTGATCCAGGTTTACTCTGATTTCCTGTATTCAAAAGGTAAATACTGAGGCGATTATTAGGTGGGCTACATGTGTAACTAGTAATAGTTGTAATTTGTAAGAAAATCTCTCAAAACGCCCTTAATACTTTAAAAGAAGTCAAAAACATTGTAGACAAAGATGAATTTGCCACCAAAGATTTTTTGCTTGCGCTGCTTTTACCGCTCGTACTGTTTATTTGTCACTTGTCGATATTTCTAATAACATAATACACCATCTTTCACTTAATATGGTAAAGTGCGACAAATAATATGTCACTGTGTAAACAATCTTGTTGCTCTCGATTGTCGGATTTTAGAGACAACAGTGTTGCAGGTGGCCACAGCCCACGCATATTGAAGTATATGTATAATATGCGCATGTAGTAACGCCGGTCACTTATAGAGGTGCCAATAAGATGAATTTGTCACCAAAGGTTTCGTATAAGGCACTGCTTTTACCGCTCATACTGTTTATCTTTCACGTAAAATGGCAAAGTGCGGCATTAAAAATTGCTTGATATTTACATAATAATTTCGAATGTTTGTGTAAAAACAATATTCTTGATCTCGAGTGTCGGAATTTAGGGACTACAGTGTTGTAGGTGGCCACAGCCCGCGTATGTGTGAAGTTTATTTATTTAATTTAGAGAGGGTTTTTGTACACAACTACGTGTTAATTAATTGTCTGTCGGTGATCTTAACTATTACTAGTTACACAGGTCAACGACTTAATAATCAGTATTTACCTTACAATACGGGAAATCAGAGTAAACCTGGATCAAGGCGATCGATCAGGATTTTATTGATATTATTCCCGATCAAATCAATTTGATTCAATTGAATTCAATCAAATGGATTCGTGAGTGAAGACTCCCGGGTTCGATTCACGGCACCGGAGTCACTTGGTAGATCTAGCTTAGCAAACTAGATCTTAAGTACTCATTGCTGTGTGGTGGCCTGGGAAGCCATCTCTACTATATTCTCCCGTAAAGGCCAAGGTGGCCTGGCCAACCCCTTATAAAGGGACTCCCGTCAATGGGGAAGGCGTCACGATATACAAATCAATTTGAAAAAAATGTCTTAGCGGGATTTGAATCGGCGTCTTATCCCCTGAGCTTTTACGCTGGTGGTAATCGTAATAAATATATATTTTTAGCATCGATTTTGGTCGAGTATTATTAGAAGATTGCGTTCATCTGTTATTGACGTATCCTTTGATATGGGTTTCTCGTAATTCTCCAGAGAATGCACTTTATCGAGCGAAAGCACAAGAACACGTTTATTTATTATTGATTTTATATGAATAGTGGTGAAAGTGATCTTGTCATGGCGTCCGCACCCTTCACAGATACTGCGCTATAATAACGATTGTATCATAAGGTCAGTGCATATTAATGGTTGAGTTAATCTGATTCGGTTGCATCGTCAATCGCTAATTGCTGGACACATTGTATGGCAGACATACAATAATATAATGTACCTGTAGTTGTGGACCTTGTCCATGTCTCCATACAATATTACCTGTGTGCTGTATTCCATTAACCTGTCTCAACTAACCACTGTGTAATTCACTCTTTACAACCCTATTAGACTGATCGGTACACTTGTTTTTAGATCACGATCACAATGGCAATATTAAAACACCTATTGGATGGACTTAAAATATTGTATAACAAGCATCTGCATAAATGGAATCGGAAAAATTCTTCATACTATTTTGTGCAGTCTGGTTATTTTAACAGGATTATCTACCCACACTATGTTGCTTATAATATATATATATATATATAAATATATATATATATATATATATATATATATATATATATATATATATATATATATATATATATATATATATATTTCAGCTTGGATAGCTTTATTAGATATTCCAATAATATATCTTCAATAATTTACCCACTCTATGTTTGTATAATCCACAATAAATTCTTTATATATATATTTATAAATATATATATATATATATATATATATATATAAATTAAAAATATTAATTACCTATTTAAAAGACACAATACAAACGCAACAATCGCTAATGAGTATTTCACAGAAACAGAAAACTTCGAGATGATCCAAAAGCACATTTTTATAAAATTTTAATTAATAAACAAATGTTAATTCATAATTTAGTTTTATAATATTTAATACATTTTTTTTCAGAAATTCTTGCAATACTATATCATTCCCTAAAATTTTCTCAAGTAATTCAAGTCCATCTTGTATTATATAATGCATCTGGTATCTTTTCATATAGAATAAATAATATTATGCTACTATGTATGTATGTTTTATTATAAAAATACCTTTATATACCTGACTTCATGAATGTGTAGAGTAAATATTATTTTTTTGGTAGACTAGGTTTATCGTAGCGTAGTCATAGTTCATTGTAGCAAAGTCGTAGCTCATCGTAGAGCAGTCAAGATTAAAAAAGTAATAGAATAAAACTAATAAAAACATTTATTTTTATTTTTAACTAACACTCTGTAAAAATGATGGAATAAGAATAAAACTCCATTCTTTGAAATAATGTCATAAAATATAATAATAATATATATTTTTAAAAATTTTATTTTAAATTATCTTAATCTCAGCTCTGTTTAAATATTTACGTGTTTATTAACATTATGATAATAACTGTGAAGGCGGCCACCCTTAGTTCTGCCACCCCCTCATGGAGGGTGGTGGTAATGAGCAGTAAATAAGGGAGATATTTAATTTCCTGTGTCTGAAGCACCCTTAAAAATGACTTTTCTTTTAATTAAACAGCCAAGGTGCTCTTACTCTTTTCATACTCAAAATTGCGTATCGTACTTGTGATGTTTTGATAATATTTAATTTCATTTTTTTACATTGGGTTTGTAGTAATTTATATTAATTATAGTGCAATTTGGTAAATTGTTATTCGAGGCAGGAAAAATAATGGGATAAGCTGATATTTTTGTCACGAGAAAAAAGCATTTAGTTTATTAACCGTTGGGAAATTAAAAATACGTATTTTTGTCATTTTCATTGATGTATATTTCAGTGCTTTTTATCAAATTGAAAATAATGTTCAGTACAAGTCCATTAATATTAATGGAAACATAAAAATGATATGTTTATTGATATTGGCAATGGAAAGGCTTATCGATAACTATTATTTAAAGTGCCTTATTTTGAACACATTGTTATTTGTAATTTAAAAGGGATACTTCAAAGTCTTAATAGTATTTTTATTGGTATATTATAGTTGTATAAAGGCGGTGATCTGATGCAATTTCCACTAGTGTTCAAGTGTACAATTTATCGTACATAAAGAGAAACATCTGAACAAAACTTACATACGGAACGCATTTGTATGAGAAAACGTGAAGGGGATGTTCAAAACAACACTTACATTATATGAAAATAGTCGAAATCCTATGTGAATTTAATAAAATAATAGTTCATTCGATTATTGCGATGGGAAAAATATTAATAAAAATATTATTATCTGAAGACAGAAAGCCTGATTATCCGGTTTATGAGTGAATACTATGCCGATTATTTGGACATATTTAAAAAAATTGGGAAATAATATTCCTGTAGATTATCCTCGTTTAGGCTTACTTTGATATCCTGGATTATAATACTGAAACTATTCAGTTAAAAATAAATTGATATAATGCAGACGAAATGGTGGTTTTATATTGAAATAAGTGGAGAAAGTTCAAGTTATTATTTATTATGGGTAGTTAAATTAACGGCCATACAACTGGATGCTTAAATGTCAAGATAGCGGACCAAGTAGATGAGTCTTGATATTCAAACATCCAGTTGTATCGCATGCTAATATATCGGAACATCTTCCAAATAAATATAGAACGTGATAGTTTAGGAGATAAGACGCGTGGCTACAAACATTGTGACATAGGTTTGGCAGAGGGAACACTAATTGTCTCACGCAGACTCGTCTATTTGTTCCACCATCTTGATATTTATACATCCAGATGTGTGGCCTACTAATCGGTGATATCAGCAGAGCTCGTTGTAACTGTTAGTTGAAGAGATCACCAATAGGTTAAATTTACAATAAATTCAAGTCTGAGTTTAATTCCTAGTTACTGACAAAGTATTATTCATTTGATATCGCCAATGTGGTGACCTGGGAAACCACTATTCTATATATTCCCATAATTAATGCATCCAAAAACAACCTTATATATTAAAGCTACTTGGACGTATACATATAATCCTAAAAATTATGTATATTTTTATTATAAAGCTCTCTTCAGATAAGGTTTACAGCTTATTGACATCCAAATCATGTGAAATTTAGAATAATTTCTTCAGTCTTCGAATCCCCCTCACAAAAGCGCAATAGCTCAGGGGATAAGGCTACAAATACTGTAATCATGGGTTCAAATCCCACACAAGTCTTTTTTTTTAAATTGATTTGATCGGTTATTACGACTGGGAGATCGGGAATAATATTAATTAAATCCCGATCGATCGTCTTGATCCAGGCTTACTCTAATATTCTGTATTGTAAGGTAAATACTGATTATTAAGTCAGTGACCTGTGTAACTAATAAATATATATATATATATATATATATATAAATATATATATATATATATATATATATATATATATATTGTAATAATAAATATATATTGACTATTTCATATGAATGTCCCCGTAGTTTTGTGTTGTCTGTTGCCGATAAAAGGCATGTTGGGTGATGCATGTCCTGGGGGGCACAGGTGGGCCCACGGGGGCTACTTACTGAAGGGGCGTAGTCTCCAACCGAGAGACACCCACCTTTTGTCCTCGAATCGGAAGCACGCTTTTTCAATTTTATTTTGTTCCACTACAAGCCAAATCGTCTGGCGACCTTTTCAAACCTTGTTGAAAATATATATATATATATATATATATATATATATATATATATATATATATATATATATATATATATACATATATATAAATATATAAATATATATAAAGAATTTATTGTGGATTATACATACATAGAGTGGGTAAATTATTGAAGATATATTATTGGAATATCTAATAAAGCTATCCAAGCTGAAATGCATACGAGATACAACTACCATGTTTCAGTACTTCGTGCATATGGACACGATCAAAGAGGTCACGCTACCTTCTCCTTTACAATCTTCTTCATAGATTAACAACCTTTTCAATTAAAAATGCTCGTTAGATGTAACTGCATATATTAAGAAGACCTACTTCAAAGATCAGCTATGATCTTCGGACTTTGCGACTATTACATGTTGATTTATTGGTTCAGTCATTAAGCATTTTGTCAATAAATAAAAATTGGTGTTGTTGAACTCTTCTTATTTTTAGACACCATAAAGTGTTAATTCATTGTCTGTCGGTGATCTTAACTATTACTAGTTACACAGGTCACCGACCTAATAATCAGTATTTACCTTAAAATACAGGAAATCAGAGTAATACTGGATCAAGACGATCCATCGGAATTTTATTAATCTTATTCCCAACCTATACTGTTGTATAAAAAACGGTTCACTCGTTATCGTAGATAAGAATACCAGACAACTGGATGTATAAATATCAATATGGCGGAACAAGCAGACGAGTGTGAGTGAGACAATCAGTATTGCCTCTGTCCGGCCTTCTGTCTGTACATTAAATATTCCAACCAATCATTAGAATATAGTTCTTCATACAAAGTCATATATAATTATGACAAAATATTACCTACTCACATTTTTCAGGATTCTGAAAAATATTACGATGGTGAAATTCAATTTCAGGATCCGGTACCGTGAATCGGCAGGAAGTTCAGAATGATGTATTCATCGAACAAAATGAGCTAGTATTATTTTCACAAATATATAATTATTTATTTTATAGAATAGCTAAGGAACAAGATCGTATACAGGACAACAACTACAGTTTCAATTTTCACTTTTACTGAAGCAAGGAATCAGTGCAAAATTAGCCGTAAAATCTGCTTGATCAGCCATATTGAAATTTATCATGCACTTGTCTTGCGATCGATTTGATTGGGATTTTATTAATATTATTCCAGATCTTCCAGTCGTGATAATCGATCAATTTTTTAAAGCGGGATTCGAGCTCACAAAATTGAGTGGCTCTTAATTTAAATTAAATATAATGTTTGTACTTACTTTGAGTGGCTCTTAATTTAAATTAAATATAATGTATATTAAACAAAATATTATGTAAAGTATATTGAGCACCCCTGACATTACAGCAGCACTCAAAGGCGAGACTTGTTATAGTTGTACTGTACCTTTATCCACATATGTGTGGGTATATTCCCCGGTAGCACAGTGTCTTGGTGTAATTTGAGACCGAAGACATGTTAGGTTTAAGGCAAATGCTCAACTATCTCACTGATCCGACACCTTAGGTTTGATGCTTTCTAAGTTCGCTCAACCGGTATGCCATATGAGCTGAGACTTAATCACATTATTGACACATTTCATACAAAAATTCTACAATTATTTGTCTGGCAACACTGAAATCAGCCTTATTCAATCAATCAAGCTCTAGTCTATTCGTATACACACCATCTAGCGCGACTCGCTAACATATGAATGATAAGCTGGTAATTAATCTAACGAATCTGATAAATAAACCATATCGCCTGCTCCAGCGTATAATATCATAAGTGCAAAAAAATCTGTGTGCTCTTAAGTCTTTATGGAACTGAGCCACATATTGCATGTATGAAACGTCAAAAAATGTTGATTTTCAATCATTATTTAACCTATTAACTGGGACTTTTTCGAAATAGTAAAAGAGTCCTATTTGACCGGCAACTAATGTAGATTCATCCATTATCTATAACACATTTCATGTCTCTGTATTTAATCGTAAACTGTTATATGTTATAAATAATACTTAAACCGAGTGACACGTGACAGGCAGTGTTACCAGATTGAATATGTGGCTTAAGAGCACAGGAAGACTTAAGAGCACATAATTTTTTTGCACTTACGATATTATACGCTGGAGCAAGCGATATTTATAATCATATTTCATATTACGACAGTAGTATTTCTTATAGGAGGGAACGAGCTCACAAAGTTGTTTAGTAATTTAGTAGCAATATCTAGTCACTAAGAAATGCCGTACTGTTCAAGAACTACTGTCGTATTTCTGCTGTTGTATTGTAGTTTGAATTGAAACTTACAATGTTCATTTGATAATAAGCATATGAAATAAGATATGAATTCTTCTTGGGATGAGGCGTGGATGTTGTTATATCTAGTGCAGTTAAAAAAACCTAACAAAATTCAACATTCTATCCCAAATCAAATATTTTTTCGTAATATTATATATGTTTATGTAATTCTTGTATAAGGATTATTTACTAACGGATAATGGTATTTTTTAAAGACTAACATATTCTAAATTATACCAAATCTATAATCTAAATAAAAGGTTTTTTCGGTGGAAATAGCTGTAACAGTGTTGCCAACACTTTTTTATTTTAATTTGAACATTCGTATATAGTAACATGTATACATGATAGCTGTCACTCTTACTTGAGTAAATTATCTGTCAAAATGGATAATTACAGCTGTCACTGTCAGTTTGACAGCTAGATTAATTGAATTTGATAGTGAAAGCTGTCAAAATCGAGTATTCCAACTGTCAAACTGACAGTGACAGCTGGGATTCTCCATTTTAACAGATGAAGTAATATTGACAGCTATCATGCATAAGTAATCAGATGTTTGGCTCATTTATTCCTTAATACTTTAAATTGCATAACTTATGTCAAAATATGGCGGGAAAGCTTCTTATTGGACAATATCGATCATGTGATGTAGCCGATTATTCATGAAAGGCGTCTATTACTACTAATAAGAAGCGTTCGCGGGCTTTTGCACTATTTATAATACAATTTGTAGTGTATTGGCGTTTGCCTTGTCGTGGAAATTTGTGAGTCGATTTAAAAATAAACACGCACACAATCTAAAGTCGTGCAAAAATATTTTCAGAAAGCTATTCGGATTTATTTAAAAATACAAATATATAGAATAATAGACCAAGCAGAGTAATAAATAGTTCAGGGGATTAGGTGCGTGGCTACAAATATTGTGGTCATGGGTTCAAATCCCGCTAAGGTCAAGATAACATTGATTTGATCGATTATTACAACTGGAATAATATTAATAAAATCCCGATCGATCGTCTTGATCCAGGTTGACTCTAATTTCCTGTATTGTAAGGTAAATACTGATTATTAAGTTAGTGACCTGTGTAACTAGTAATAGTTAAGATCACTGACAGACAATGAATTAACATGTTGTTGTGTGTAAAAACCCTCTCAAAAAGACCCTGTCTAAAATAAATAAATAAACTTCACACATACGCGGGCTGTGGCCACCTGCAACGCTGTAGTCCCTAAATTCCGACACTCGAGAGCAAGAAGATTGTTCTTATACATCCAAAATAATAACATCAAGCAAATTTAATGACGCACTTTACCACATTAATACGGTGTAATTTTATTAGAAAGATCGACAAGTGACAGATAAACAGTACGAGTGGTAAAAGCAGCGCAAGCAAGAAACGTCTGGTGAAAAATTCATCTTTACTTTGTTTTTTTTTTACACATTTTGCTTAATTAGACACAACAACGTGTTAATTAATTGTCTGTCGGTGATTAACACGTTGTTGTATCTAAAAAAACCCTCTCAAAAAAGCTTCTCGGGGCGTAAATAAATATAATAAATTATAACAGTATGGAAATATTTAGTAATAAATTATTTGTCATTCGGGAATAATCAGGCGAGTGTTTCCATGTGCATGGTTTTAATAACAGCGGTGAGTTTAATTTAGTACACATTGTGTTATTGTTATTGGCACGTATTGTGTTGTATTATTGGTATTATTTATTAGATTAGTACAGGGTGGTAAATATAAAGTGTAATGTTAGCAACAATGGTGGAAACCTTTGTACACTTTACCGCATATCTGCCATAAAGTTATTTCTTAATTAACTACTACATTTGCAACACGCCCCGACCTGCACTACTTCAACACCCTTATAACCGAATATTATTAAAAAAAAATTAATTAAATTTAATTTCAGCATCCGCTTACTCAGGAGTATGTCCAATTTTTTTTATAAATTTATTTATTTTATTATTTAGTAATTAAGGTGTTAAAATATTGCGTGTTCACATGTGTAGGGAAGCAGTTGTGGAGTTGTGAGAGAATTTCAACAGAAATTTAGCTGTAAATTAACCGTGGCTGCGAAATTCCTTAACCAATGTTACTTGTGCTAGTAAAATATTAATATTAGACCGATATTATTAGAATAATAAAGTCTCAAAAAAGTATTTAATCTAAATTAACTAGCGTAAGAGTGTACTTAAGCACAACTTATACAATAATAAGTACAAGGTTTAGTAGATTTCATTATCTTTTTAATGCCTTTAATTATTTGTGAATAATTTACATTGAGACTAACCGTGATTAGTCAAAAAAATCATTGTCATTATTAATTTGTCAACTTTTTACTAGGGGAAGATCTATACATTATTTTTTAAATATTTTTAAAGCAATGTCTGCAGCAAAATAAGTCACAATCACGGGTCAATTTGACAGTTAAAAATTATTTAACGCTCTAAAAGGTGTCATTTTTAATTCGATAAATAGAAAGCACTGCTCATGAGATTTTTGAAATTCTAATCGATTTATTTCCGCAATATTTGCTTATAATATATGGAAGAATAAATAATATCACATATGCATTTATTATAAGTTCCTCTTTCCCTTTTAAATATTGTAACTATTCTTTGTTGAAAAAATATCAAACCTAAAATAAAGGCTAGTTTACATCCCATAGAATTTAAGTATGATATTATGTTATAATCAAAGATAGGGGGCGGAAGTGCAAATACCGGTTTAAATTGTTAACTGGGATTAAACCAGGCTACATGTACCTACAGTTAAATTTAATAAATTACATCGATTAGTTTGACGTAAGATAGGTTAGGTTAGGTTAGGTTATATTAAAGAAACCGTTGCATATACTCATTTATTTTTAATAATATTTCATACTGAGTGATAAAAACACGTCTCATTACATTTTAATTTAAGCATTTCGCATTAAATGCTAGCGTTTGTTGGTAAGAAAGTATGTAGTCGTTTTAAATGGGGAGGCTAATTCGTACAAGCGGTACTTTGGCAAGGTGGCCATTTTTCAAAAGCAGACTTTTCCGCTATTAAATCATCCGCCGATACAAAATAAAAACACGATTCTTTTGTGCATTACGTTTTTTTTTTCTCTCGCCCAGTTTCATACATATACAGAGAGAATCGGCGAATTGTAGGCGGTCGCTTTGCTTTTGCCCACATCCACGGCCACGTACACATAAACACAACAAAATGCTTAAACAAGTGTAAAAAGGAGAAAACCCCCACTTGGAGACGATAAATCATAGCCTTGCTAAATGCACGAGTGAAATTTTGCACCCACCAGCTCCTGTCTTCACCCCAAACTACGTGACTTACCTACCAACATTCACCACAGCCTCATTTACACTCATTTTATATCCAATTTATTGATTCATCCTACAACCGTGACCCGTTAACCTTCACACTTTTTTGTTAGAACAGAAATAGAAAAATAAAAGTGTAATGATGTCCAGGAAGGTTGACCTGTGTGTGAATTAATATGGCTGTGCTACGACGAGCTACGATTACGCTACGACAAACTACGATAATTCTCGATGTAAATTAAACCACCATAACAATATAAAAGAACAATTTAGAGGATGGGTATTATTTAAAGTATTCATTCCGTATTTATTTAGATTGACAGAATATTATTATTACTAGTATAAAGAAATGTGGTTACTACAGATATTATAAAAAATCCCTCTACTCTCTTAAAATATTCTCATTTTTTCTTTAAATAAACCAAGTACATATTTCATATAGGTGGTCCCAAAAGTATCGCAATATGTTATGTTGATAAAAATACATTGATTTAATAAATATTTCTTAATTTTTATTAATAGATAAAATATACAGTATAAGGTTATAATAAATAAAATGAAAATCGGGGTAAATTTGGAACATTCGGTTATGTTTTAATGACATTTTCCATTATATTTTGCATCAATAATATATTTTAAATGTTAAAATATGAAATTAATCATACAATATTACTCGATCAATTATTGAAGTGTGATATCAACGGTATTTTTTTTAAAAACACGTATATAATGTATTTAACTTTTGAATGTTACATTTACATTTTTTTGATGCAATGGATGATGATAATTAATTTAAGGTGATTGAACTCTTCGAATCCGTTATATATGAATTTTCAGTGTTTTGTTAAAAGTCTCATCGTACCAGTAAATAATGATCAAAATAATGTAAAACAGAAACGTTAATAAGTAAACGACCTATAAGAAAATAAATTATGGCACATATGCCATATTTTAATATAATTTTATATTAACTTATTAGTTTATTTGAAAAATTATATAGATATGGGCAAAAGAATAATGTTGCATTGTGAGTAATTTATCTCGTTTTTATTCATAAACATATGACAAAAAAATTTAACCAACTCGAGAAACGAGGGGTTCAATACAAACAATAAATGCATTGCGTCCATGTGATATTTTAATGAGATTTCACGTAGATTCTATTTAAAATAAATCGCTTTTGAAGGTGTTTTCCCATTTGTAAAGAAAGCAGAATACTTGCATGTATGCAGCATCGTTCAGCGTTTCTCATTTGCAGTCAACAGATAAATGAGTTCTCGTGTTGTTTGGAGAATATATTATAAAATCTAATCATTGGATATTATGTAAAAATAAATATCCGTTCAAAAGTGATGTTGTGAAACGATGAAAAGTTAAGATTCTTCCTCTTTATACTTCGTAAGGAGCTTAGCAATTTCTCTTAACGAGCTTTTCCTCATCGCGCGGAAATAAAACGGGAGGAAACCTTTTCAATGTGTATAAAAAGTCAACTCTTATGAAGTGTAATCGATTAGGATATAATAAATGTGAATATTGCAGAGGTCGTTAAAGTGAAAAATGTACCAAATTGTGAGTGTAACTGAGCGCATGCAATTATGGTGAAAAGTATTCGAGAGGTCTTCGTATTTTGAAGGAACACTACTTAACTTATAAATATATTTATTTAGAAAAGATGCAAATAACTACCCCCTCAAGAAGATATGTGAAGCATGTGCAATTTGAATGCAAAGCATGAGTTACTTCAAAATCCAGGTGAGTTTTACTCGATGATTTCATCTTAAGCTTCACGTAAAATATTAAAAAAAAATACAACCTTTTATATGAAATTAGGTAATGATTTTTAAAAAAAATTATAAGCTGCATCTGGCACATCTAGAGATATGCATTAAAACGAGAGATATTACTGAAAAAGACGCATTGCAGTCACTATTAATTTATAAAATCGTGTCTTTAAATTTCTTATATATAAAAAGATTTATATATTATCTACACCTAAGTCTAATTCATAAGATGTTTTGTATTAAATGAACAATGTAACATTAAATTTAAAAAAAATGTTGAATTTCATGTAGAATATTTAATTAAACACATTTCTTCGATAAATTTATTTGTTTAGTCAGGATTTACTTAAACTGAGTTTAAATTGTCTTCATTTTTTTACCTCACAGTGACCTTTACTATTACTAGTTACACAGGTCACCGACTAAATAATCAGTATTTATTTACCTTACAATACAGGAAATCAGAATACACTTGGAAGATCGATCGGGATTTTATTAACAATATTAAATATTATTAAATTATCCTATGCAAACGAGCTAAGTGGAATAATATTTATTTATTTATAAATACATATTATTTTATAATATCATACTGCAGTACCAATAGAGCATTACGGGATATCCTAATTCGCAGTAATGATAATGCAGAACTCTCACAATAATTGAGTAAATAAAACATTCGTAGAGAATTTTATTTGCACTTTTAATTTTACGACCTTATACCATCCAGCCACTCAAATATATATATAAAAAAATATATATATACATATATATATATATATATATATATATATATATATATATATATATATATAAAGAATATTATATGTAAGACTAGAAAAAATATAATATAATGCGCAATTTCATGCAGGGTGTGGGTTAGCATCCGTCTTACAATTGTTAATCTTTGCTTGAACCAAGAAGATTGTATGTATAATGAATAAGAATAAATCTCAAAGATGGTTTCTTTTTGTTTCATCTAAGAGAAGATTTTCGCTCAAAGTAACCTGAAATCCTCGTGGATAATCTAGACAAGTATGCACTGAATTTATACAAACAAAGAGGAAATCAACGCATTTTGACTGAAGTTACTAACGAAGTTATTAAAACTCACATTTTAAATGAATTCCTAATATTTTGTTTCATTATAAATTGAATACATAAACCACGTCAAAAATATAGGAGACAAATATGAATTTGGATTGGAAATGGAAATGGATTCATATGATAATAACTCGTACTGTTTATCTGTCATATGGCGATATTTCTAATAAATAATTAATATGGTAAAGTGTGTCATTAAAAGTTGCTTGATATATTTAACGACAGTTAAACAATTTACATGATATTTTTGTAGGAACAATCTTGTTGCTTTCGAGTGTCGGATTTTGCAGTTAGCCATAGCTCATGTATATGTATAATATGCGCATGTAGTAGTGCTGATAATTTTCCATTGTATGAAAACAATATGCATGCAACTTCTTTGGATATAAGTTTCAATATATGTAGACAATTAGACATACAACAAAAAATGTTTATTCTTGTATACTCAATGTAATATTTTCAAGGAAATGCACCTTATTTGATATGAAGTTTATTTGGTGAAATGCGGGATATGATTCGTTCACTATATATAAATAGTTTCATGTTCTTTCAGTGTCTGAGGATGAGGGAAGATCCTCTAGGGATGTTCTGTCCTGAAGCTGATAGTGGAAGATGACACCATGTCAACACACAAAACCAATATGAGCCTTTTTTTAAAAAAAAAAAACATATATTATTCTTACATATGATTAGAAAGAAGACTTTTTAATCATTTTTTTTCACTTACGTTTGAATCAGTTGCAATTGTACAGTTGTTTTGAATTAAAGCCTATACAACTTGTATTTAATTGAACTTCAAATATTTTAAAGGCTTTCATGTACAACCAGCATGACCACAAAAAAAATTAAAACGGGCTAAACTTTTTTTTCTTATAAAAAATATTATTAATGAGCGAGTATCGTATGGAAACACTGTTCACTTAATTTGCGTACTTTTTTATCTGTAATAATTTTTTTTATTAATAATTTGGCCCTTTTTCAATTATTTTTCTGTGGTCACATATTCGAAGTTAAATTAAAGACATGTCATGTTACATTTCGTAGTGAATCGATACCATCAATATATTAGCAGGCTATATAACTGGACGTATGAATATCAAGATGGCGAACCAAGTAGATGAGTTCGATCACAATCAAGGTGATTAACAGTGTTCAAACAATTTTAATGAAGCGCGATATACACCTATATCGAGAATTGTAAATGTGAACTGACATTTAGCGCACCTAAACAAACAGTGTTGTGTCATTCAGACTCATGTACTTGGAACCTCATCTTGATATTTATACATGCAGTTGTGTGGCTTGCTAATATATCGATCGTATCGAGAAATTTGTTAAAACGCTCTTTGAGGTTCGCCCTGTAACGTGATCAAAATTGACCAATGAGAGGTTACAATTTATTATACTCATAATATTCTATTTAATTTATTTTTATCAATATTAATAGTAGATTCATCTGAGTTCTATCTGAACAAATAACCAATCCATACATGCATATTAAAGGTAAAAGGAGGTCGTAATTTTACTAGAAGATTTTTTTTATAGATATCCTTCCATCCCTTACAATATTTTAAATGCAAATTGTATAGGGTGTTGATGTAATATTTGAGTAATATGGTGCTGAGTATACGTTATTGTTATCAAACACATAGTTTATTGTATTTGTCGAACAGGTCAGGGATTGCAAACCCCTTAACTGATGGAAATCAACATCCATCTGTGGTCGGATTAGATATTCTACACACATTTAACATTGATACGGTTCACGATCCCTGATTTGCATATCCCTGATCACCGCAAATATATTTCAGCTGAACCAGCCTGAAACTAACCATCACCTTCATGTTGCTCGTTACCAATTACCCTTGCGGCTTTAATACCACTGAAAACACCCCAAAATTACAGTGTTTGTAATAAAAATCCTATTTTGCCCTAAGGGGAAAAATTATACAATATGTATGATTTGTGTATTAAATGGCAGATGTCTCTGTATAGAGTATCTTGGCATATTTAAAATATCTAATATTCACTTTTAATGAACCAAGACATCAGAGCAAGACTGAGACTTTGTTTATTCAGTTATTTATTTATTTAGTTATATATGCCCCGAAGGACTTTTTGGGAAGGTTTTAGCAATGTGTTAATTGATTGATCTTAACTATTACTAGTTACACAGGTCACCGACTTAATAATCAGTATTTACCTTACAATACAGCAAATCAGAGTAAGCTTGGACTCATACAATCGACATTTTGTAATAACTGATCAAATAAATATTATTTAATCCACTCGTTACCGCTGATAAGACTACCAGTCGACTGGATGTATTAATATCAAGATGGCGGACCAAGCAGACGAGACTGAGTGAGACAATCAATGTTGCTTCATTCCAGCCTTCTAATATCAGTGGTGTTGGTTCACTAAATATTTCAACCAATCATTAGAATATAATAGTCCTTCACACAATTATGACAAAATATTACCTGCTCATATTTTCAGGATTCTGAAAAATCTAACGGGGGTAAAAAACAATTTCAGGATCCAGAATGATGTATTCATCGAACAAGATGATCTTGTATTATTTTCATAAATATATAATCATTTATTTTATAGAATAGCTGATGAACAAAGTCGTCTACAGGACAACAAGTCTCTATGTACAGTTTTAATGAACCAAAGAATCAGTACAAAATTAGCCATACTTAGAGTTTTCTTCCTATTTTTTTGAAAATATTTTTATCGTATAGCTAATCGAATGCAATGGATCGATGTTTGGATATATTATTTTTATTTTTTATTTGAGTAGTGTGTTTGGCAGGACAGAGAAGATATGGATGTCTGTCTGCCTTAGAGGCAAAATGGATTTGTGGAGCTTTGCACAAGTTGTGCCTCTAAACCTAGTCACAACTGGAACTCAACTCAATCCCTACTAAAGCTTTTTAACTTTGACAGCCCTTACAACATTCGCATTTTCTTTGACCAACAAATAACAGAATTATGCGTGCCTCTTGCCCCATTTAAAACCATTGTTATTCAATATTTTAGTGTACCTAAACTACGTTAATATGATTTGTCACCCCGAGTTTGGGTTTAACCCCACTATTATCATCATATGCCACTGTGACCCGATAATTTACATAAAGTTGTTTGTGGAATTTTCCAAAAGTTTGATTTGTAAGTGTATAAATTGTATGCGTGAATTTTGCCTATGGTCTGTTCGCCCACGATAGAGACAAACACAACTATCTTCATATTAAAATACAGCCCTGAAACCTGAGCTACCTTTAATAAGCTATAATTTTTTTGTTAAACTGTGGTGATGCGTAAAATTAAAGTGTGCATTTAGTATGGAATATCGAGAACCTTGTCTTGTTTGTCTCCACGAAGAGCGAATAGACTATAGTTGCAGCAATAAAACCGATACTCACTTCACAAAACTAAAAAAAATCATAGTTATTTCAATTTAATACAATATAGTATGTGTATTCTTATTTTAAAATAAAATAACATGGTGAATAAAAAGTATTTATATTATGTTTCCAATATATATGAAATTTAAAATTGTAATATTTCCCTTAATTTTATATTTATCATATGATTTTTGATCGATTTGAATATTATACTCTTTGTTTCTTATGATTAGAGAGTAATTTTCACAATTTAGATAAAAAAAAACACATTGATTAATTCCAGACCAGCAAAACGAGGACGTATATTTTTATCCTTTAATGTCAAACTCATCTGCTTCTTTCGCCATATTTATGATATTTAAACATTCAGTTGTATGGCCTGTTAATATTACAGTGGTATCACCAAAACCCACCATATTTCTACAAATAAAATGAACACTTTTATTTTATTTATTTTGGTTGTCCGTCCATATGGAATAATAGTTTGACGTATCGATTCCGATGTTTGTATTTTCACAAAATTCCGAAAATACCCAACACGAGATGATAGAAAATATTAAAATGCATATAAAAAAAAGTTGAAATTGAGAGAGTAGAATGTGACGTGTCGGAAATCGAGTTTCGTCCTGGCTAAAGCAGATTAGTGACCGGAATTAGTACAGAACCTGCAACCTATTTCTATTCCTGCCTTTTAAATCCTTTTTTACATCCGTCCATTATTGATTTTCGACTTTGAATTTTTATTTTTTTACGTCGCGGATCGAACATACTCGTCCGAATAGCCGATAAAATTGATATTTATTAACCGCGAGCGCCAAAACGGCAAAAAATAACATGCATTTTGACGTATCGCTGTTTTTATGAACTGTCAAAACTGTAATAATAAAAACATTCCTTTAAGCCTAAAGCAAAATTTTATAAATCATTTTAATAATAATATTATACGTACATTTTTAATAATTTTTCACACATTTAGTATAAATGCGAAAACATCGATATACATTTATTAGCTAGACATATTACTGGACGTATAAATATCAAGATAGCGGACCAAGTAGACGAGTCTGAGTGACAAAACTATTTATTCAAGCACACTTAATGACAGTTAGTGTAAATTCTCGATGGACATCACTCTTCATTACTGTTGGTTTAAACACTGTTAATCACCTTAATTACAAGTTGAATGGCTTGCTAATATATCGGTGACTTAGCTAGAGTTAAGATGACATACCGCAAACGGCTGTGATTGGTAATAATGCAATACAAAATGATATTATAGTTTTGTAGTGTGACTAATCATTGCTTTTAATGGGTTATGTTTGAAATGTGGAGTAATTGGGACATTTACTCTAAAAATAATAGGTATTATTGTTTTCCTGAAAAATTATCGGTTATTGCAGAAGAGCCATTCTATCGGAGACTTTGTAAAGCTTTAGTAATAATCGTGCAGTAGAAGAATCTAATAAAGAAATAGTTAGTAAGTAATATGCGAGAGTCGCATTAATATTTATGATATTGTTAGCTAATGTACGCTGTATTGCTCTTTTTTGAGTTGGCCTGGTCTATTGCGAAACTAAGGTTGGTTATGTATATTATTTATTTATTCCTATCCCGATACCGTAACCGTAAGACTACTTTCTTTTTATCTCTCTGTTATTGACGCAGGGAACATACGCATTAAAACTGAGAAAATAAGGGAAATTTTCTTCAAGTCGTGTTAAATCTCGAGCTAGTGTCACTCGGAAATTTACGTGCCAAATGCGTTTCTTCAAGATGTAGCTCGAGGTGTTATATATAAATCTCGTGCTAGTGTTATATTTCCCCCTCCATTCCAGTTTCGTGCCGAACGCGTCGTTTTGGCTCGAGTCGCCTGTATGCAAGTTCTCTTGAATGCTTGCGATACAAACATCAGAACCGCTCGGCTATAGATTTGACACGTGTTGAAGAAATGGAATATTTGTATATGACACGAGATTCGTACAATCTCTTGCCACGTAGCACACGATTTAACACGACTTGAAGAAGCTGGTCATTAGTAACGTGTGTCTGTGGAATGTTCGAGACGAAAAGTAGTGGAGGGGGAGATGACGTCATATTTCAATACACAAGACACACGGAACTCAGATTCTGAATTTCTGTGCCTTAGAACAGCGATAACATTCATGCACTTTCTACAATAACTAAATAATCTTGATATAGAACAAAGAGATGATGAATATGAGGTTATTTCAATATAGTAATGTCACTGGTCACACTGGTGCACACGGTGATACATAAGGGACATACAAAATATACCATGGTGAAATAATTCGACCTACGTGAAGCAAATATTCATTTTGATCCCACGGGAATTCCCTTACTCTCTTTGCTCAGTTCATTTCTACCGTACAAAGCCAACATTGCTACATTTTGATCCCTGTACAAAAAAATATTTGAAATTAAATATTCAAGTAAAGCCAACTAAAAAACAAAAGGTATCATATAAAAAATATATGTATTGAATACTTGACTCCAAATAATAAAATTGGAATGTATAAGCTATATAATTACTATATAATCTATATAATTACTATATACATATATATATATCAGTGGTTATTATCAGACACAGTCCATGTGAGCGTCATGACGGATTTTCTATTATTATCTATGACTCTTATATTAACACAAAACATTATATGATACAACTACAGTTATCATACATCAATTATTATATTCATGGGACACACTACAACGTTGAATGCAAATTTCAAAAATATATTTATAATGTTATAAGAGTGTTCTGTTAATATCCAAATTCAAATAAAATAAAACATTTTACCACATAATAAAGCAATATATACATATATAATAAGAATGTAAGCCGCGCAGTGTTCTACGATTATGAGCAATTGAAAACTAGCAAACAAAAATGTTCAGGATCATTTATGCCTCAGATAATATTTCACTAATCACCGTCGTTATGAATTGGTTAATAGTAAGATTTGAATAATTAAATAGAGATTAACTGTCAGTAAGAGAGCCAGAGGTTATCTCAAAGGAATGTTTAATAAGGTTAAGTTAACTAATTTATACTAATAATAAAGGAACAGTATTCACCAAAGAGTAGTTTGAAATGGTCTTTGAAATTTCTACACACAATATAACAAAGGGTTAATTTTCAAAGGCACAAATGCACATTCGATTCTACAATCATCTTTGTCTACACAGTAACTTGTACAATACGAAATACGTGCAGATTTATGAAATATTGTTATGGATAATAATTTGGCATAAGGGTCGAGAATCGATAGAGGTAAGGCGGCACGTTCTACACTTTAACAATTTGTTAGCTGAATAATCTGACGACAAATTGGCCGCTTGATGACAAAGCTTATTCTCATCAGGGTTGCCATAATACAACACATTGAGTTTGAGCAATATGCGCAAGGGTGACCGTTGAATTTCTGTTTCGATTAGCTGAATCAAAGGCCCATGATTTTTGTAATAATTGAGACCACAGACAGGCTAATTATTGAGAATCTAGATTCCGTGTGTCTATGGTTCTGGCATGACGTCATTCATCCCCCCCACCACTTTCCGTCCAGAATAACAGCATACATTATTATTCAGAGCCATAGACAGAATTATGATTATGAATATGTAGTCTGCAAGCAGTCTTACTAATAAATATAAAAATTAAAATCTACCACGAATGTCTCTGATTGGCATGACTATTAAATTATAATCTAACAACCATTGAAATTCGCGGTACCGAAAAAAGCTGTAATTGGTAAAATATAAAGTAATAATAATCTTGCAGTGGAATTTAATTATGGCCGTTAGTTAATAAGCAAAATAGTAAAACCCAACCAGTGATGTGCCAAAGTCAGAAAAATGTCTAATTTATTTTCAGAAAATATTTTATTTCCACTTTAATTGTGGCTTTTATAAACATAATAAATATATTATTAATATATACCCTAGATCAATAACATATTTTATATAACTGTTATACTCAAATAAAAGTATGATTTATAGAAACTAATAGTAAAAGATTTCTTCTGATTTTTTTTGCCTGTTTGGTCATATTTCAGCATATTATTTTATAAATGATTGAGGGGTGATATATTTATGTTATAAATAGTAATGTTTAGCAACCCTATTTGTGAAGTAATAGATTTGATACTCGAATCACGTAAAGCTCCCATCCTCTGTCGTATCCAACATTTTGTTAAGTCTTTGTAAATTTGTCGATTTGTAAAAAAATAATCACACCTACCGAGTGTTGGCTTTGAATAATAGAAAATTATTAATATTTTATTCGTCTTTTTGAATGTTGAAATCCTTGGCATTTATATTATTCTCATTGATCTGTTCCTTGAAATCATCTTCGAGATTTTTTGGCACTTTGACTATTATAGTTTTGCCAGGTGCAATGTGAAATATTAAACATATTTATTGTTGATTATAGATTGCAATCAGTGAAATATTACCTTCGGGGACAACATTTTGAATGAGAATATTTTGAATGTGAATAATTATCGTTGATTTTATAGTAGGTTCAATTAAAGTGTGACTGAAATGCATACAAATCGGATTTGCTTATCGTAACTGTACGGAGCAAATTGGTAACATGAGTCTGACCTTGTTATAGATTAATCTTACACTGTATTATGGAAATTGTATATAATATCAAAGTAACTACTCGATTCCTCTTTGGTTAAGAGGCATTTTATAATAATTCTCAATAAATAATAGTCCGGTGGGGTCAAATAGTAGCCGCGCGGTGGCCAATGCACATCGCTTAACACGATTTTCTTGCACTTGGAAATGAATTGACTCATTTTGTAAGCCGCATATATTATACAATTTTTTTGTAATGATATGAAATGATGAACTTGGTGTTACCAGTAGTTTAAAATGCAAGCATAGTAAACTTTTTATAAGGAATAATAATATTTTTATCGTAAATTTTTAATTTTAATATCACAGTTTGTTTCGCCTGTTTGTACCAGATATATAATAATATATCCAAATTAAATATAGCCACCTTTTTAAGGACACTCGATCTCCAAACTGAACATCTATAGTTTGACAAGTTTACGATTTTTTAAACATTGGATAAATAATTTGAATTACTCTAAAATTCAGCTAAGTGAACCGTGGGGCCCATTTATCCCCATTTGTTCTTCTAAACATACTTTCATAAAGTATTTTTTTTAATACATGTTCAATTTTATTTTATAATAAATTACATTGTTTATTGCTGTATGTATTTTGAAACAATCGCTGCAATGAAATACAACTATGTTAAAATTAAATTCATGGTTTGTTGCGTTTTATTCATAAACAAATCAGAATGAATTCATCGGCTGTTTGATAAAAGAAATTGCATTTTGGAAAATAACACTAGGTCATTTTGTTAGATGAATACGTCATTCTGGATTTCCTGCCAACTCATAGTAACTGATCCCGCAATTGAATTTCATTATAATTATATATATATATATATATATATATATATATATATATATATATATATATATATATATATATATATATATATATATATATATCGTGACGCCTTCCCTATTGACGGGAGTCCCTTTATAAGGGGTTGGCCAGGCCACCTTGGCCTTTACGGGAGAATATAGTAGAGATGGTTTCCCAGGCCACCACACAGCAATGAGTACTTAAGATCTAGTTTGCTAAGCTAGATCTACCAAGTGACTCCGGTGCCGTGAATCGAACCCGGGAGTCTTCACTCACGAATCCGTTACACTAACCACTCGGCCACAAGGCGACTCTATAATTATTTATGAGTTTGTATAAAGAAGTAAGGTGAGGATAATAATAGTCGTATATTTATGTTTATTTCATAGGTGTGAGGGTGTTTTAATACCTTGTTGGTAATATTCATTGGGGTTGAAAACACCTGCCAAAAGTTGTGGACAGATTGCAGGGAAACCGTCCAAAATTCAAATACAGCTGATGAACGATTGTTTACACACATGTGAGCACTTTACACTTTTCCAATTAATCAACCTGACTATATTCCACACCGAAGAACTACAGACTCTGCCCCAACACAGATAACAATGATTTATTATTTATTGTGAGAATGTATAGAAAAACTACCCATGGAATAAAAATATAGTATCTTGTTAGCGATGAACAGAGATTTGGTGATATTATGAGGAAAGAGTATATGATCTCGCAGGTTTTATGGCGGACGCTGAAAAATGCTAGGCGCGCTGAAATTTCAGTGGACAAAATAAATAAGCAGAATTTTACAGCTGAAACAACAGAACCGCATAAAACAGGGGTGAACTACGGAATAGACAATTGTGGCATGTGATTCGCAAATTGTCGCTTTCCACCCCTGAATTTATAACCAACTTTTAAAAAAAATGATAAATGAATTGAATTCTATTGTTGGACTTTTCAGTCGTCTGACGTCACTGAAATGTCACAACTTCTTGATTTTTTTATCGAGTGACGTCACTGAAAAGACACAGTTTTTTTTTAATTATTGACAAGTAACATAAAAATTTATTGAATATGTTCTATGATATAATGTTGTGAAAAAGCGGTTTGGATTTTACAATAATCGGACGTCGTTTAAACGTTACAGTAATTTGTTTGTTTTCCTTTGACGTCACAATTTGCTTTAAAAAACGCGCTTTGTTTTATGTAAAAAATGTCAATTCTTCAATTGTCAGACGTCACTGAAAAGTTAGAAAAGTGTTTTTAAACGGCTATGGCGTAATATGGTGAAAAAATTATTTTGATGTATTATTTATTGAAAACCATTAAAATGTCACCACTTTTGGATTTTTTTCATATGACGTCACAACATTTTACAAACAGGCTGACAAAATATTTGTAAAATAAACAGTTGGGATTTTTAAATCTTCCAACTTCACTGGAAAGACACAGCTTTTTTATTTTTTACGAGTGACTTCACAGCTTTTGAAAAATGCGCCATGACATAATATTGCGAAAAAGCGACTTTGCTTTTACAATTAACGGACGCCATTGAAACGTTAAGGTTTTTCAATTTTTTCGTGTGACGTCAGTACACAATATTATTTTGTTTGTACCAGATCAGGGAATAAGGCAAGTAAAAATATAATAATTTGATCGGTTATTACGACTGGGAGATCGGGAATAATATTAATAAAATCCCAATCGATCTTCTTGATCCAGGTTTACTCTAATTTCTTATATTGTAAGGTAAATACTGATTATTAAGTCGGTGACCTGTGTAATTAGTAATAGTTAAGATCACCGACAGACAATTAAATAACACGTTGCTGTGTCTAAAAGCCTATCAGGGTGTATATATAAATATATATAATAGTTTTAGCATCGAATAGAGAAAATCCCTAATCCTGTTATATGAGTACTACAGTAAGATTATATTTTGAAATAATTTAATAAATAAAATAAGTGCGAAGGAAAACGTCCGGTTGATATTACTTCCAAGATAAATATCCTCAATATTATGCACCGGGTTATGAATATGTCTGTAATCTGCAAACCTTAGCCGAGATTCATTCTGGCTGTTTACTTCTTATGATGCAATTTGAAATTCTGTTTTATCATCTCTATATTAAGAGCTATTTTTCACAAGTCTCTTATTATATTGTTCCCGTACAAGGCAACACTTAAATGCAGGGCATCGTAGATAAACGGGATATTCTTCAAAAAGAGCATATTTTAAATTATTCAGATATTTTCATAGACGAGAATAAATATTTTCATAGACGGTATTCTTGTTCGGTTTATAGAAAATTTAATTAAAAAAAATATTGTTTTGGGAAAATGTTTATATTTGTATTTTGTATGTAATTCAATATTGAACGTGTACCTTTCCAAGAAGTGAATTTAACGGTTTGCAAAATTCAATCTCCTCACTCTTTCATACTGGATGGACATTTAAAGCTTCTCAAATATCCATTTACAAAATAATAATATTCAAGATTTTTTTCTTGGAAAATAAATAATTATTTTCTATAATTGAAGGCAGAAAAGCAACAATATACAAAAATGTTAAAAATGATTTTACTTATTAAATGTATGAAGCGTAAAATAGCCTGTGAAAATTCAATTTTTTATATATTTCTTTATCAAGATGATGATGTTTTTAGTTTTTCTTGATAAATTTGATTCTTGTGAAAGTATGAATTTATCGGTAATAAGCATACCTTACCTAAACCGTGGCAGAATTCTGTTTTTATTATTGGAGTACTGCACAGGTAACATTGTGTGATGTTAATCCATAGATCGCCTTGATAGAAACTGATGAATAAATCACTCACTAGGGCGATAATAAATAAAGGAAATGAATGGAGTACTTTAAAGGATACAATATATAATATTGAGAATCTGTGGTTAGAGAAGGACTCCTCTTTCGATACACAATTACGTCTTGGGATCGAAATAAAAAATTGAGGCAATCTGCAAGCGAAGCCTGAAATTTCAACAGACGATGCTAATAAGTTCCTGTAAAAAACTTTTACCCAATTCGAATAAATTACATCCTTCTTCACGGGACCTTTGATCTTTCTTGTTTACAACGGCTGCAGTATTATGAAAAATGACAGTGGCTCGTTTGATAAATATGTTAAATAAACGCCAACAATCCCCAATAATTTATTATATACCACAATAAAATCACTTAGGGATTCCAAATGAATTGTACTTTTAGGAGGATCCCTTGTTTTTCTATCAGTCTACTAAAATGTCTAAGGCTGATGGATTGCACTCAATGAAAGCAACCATCCTACAATATAATCAATAATGAATACAGTGATTTATTGAATTATTAAAATCAAGGCAAATAGATCAAATTTCTGATTAAAAAAAATATTTTTTTAAATTCCATTCCTCAACAATCAACTCTAAAATAGGCTTTAGGGTGCATTCTAGATTTGACCGCACCCTTTAAAAGGTTTCAGCATCCCTTTGCGGATGGTAACGCCCATTTTAAGAACCATTGCTTAACAGTAACTACCCATTTTAGTAAATTAATCCTGTTAATTTTACAAGCATAATACAATAAAAAAAACAGTGTATTCAATGTGTTTCCATAGAAAATATAAGCAGAGCCCACAAGGGCTTTTAAAGCCCTGTTTTAAGACCTGTGAAACATAAGAGAATGAGATTTAAAAAAAAGTTTTTAATAGTTTTTATAATATAAGTACCGGAATCAATCAACAAGATAGTTTGATTGCGAATCTCTAATAATTTAATAATAATTAGTTGATGGTTATTAACCAATGCATTTATATCTATAGAAGAGTCATGCATATTTTATTCATACATTGGAACATGGCCGGTAGTGCTGCATGCGCATACTATACATGTACTTCACAAGAAAGTGGGATATGGCTACCTGCAACACTGTAGTCCCTAAATTTCGACACTCGAAACCAACAAGATTGTTTTTACATAAACATCTGAAATGATGATGTTAATATCAAGCAACTTTTAATGCCACACTTTGCCATTTTACGTGAAAGGCGGTGTAATGTTATTAGAAAGATCTTCAAGTGACAGATTAACAGTACGAGCGGTAAAGGGATGGTCACAAAAATGTTTTGGCACCTGTATATATTAATCCAAAAATGTATATTGATGATTATAACTAATTGTAACACAAGTAATGTGTATATATATTTATAAAGTTATGAAAAACACAAATAATAAGGTCATAGTGTTATTATAATAAAAGCTTATATGGCATATAAATAATAGATGAAAGACAAACCTATGTTTTTGCATCATAATATATTTCAATATATTATACTACTATTATTTATAGTTATTTGCGTAACATTTATAGAGTGTGGCAGGTTTTGAAATTATAATATACCCATTTGCCATTTGAGAGGTTACTTCGAAGAGTCGAGACCGGTTGGAACAACTTTGTAATTTGAAATATTAATCGAGTGCATTTTCAGAGGGCAAAACAAAGTTTCAGTCTCTCTTCGAATTATGTAAATAAATATAACAGAATGACTGCGGTGAATTCCTCCACACAAAATGTCCGAAAGCGTCTTTCTTCATCATCAGCCCCACGAGACACACACACACACACAGACTTCACCCTTGTCTCATTTAACTTCTAAATTACCTCTTCGTTCATTCTTGGAACTCATATTTATTTATATTTAATATTTCAACGATTGTATTTTCCACCTTAAAGTTTTAATGCTCTGGAAAATAAAAGAACAAGGTGAGAAAATAATTTTGACCGGCAGAACATTATGAAAAAAATGTTGGTTTTATGTAGTTCAGTAACTCGCACAGTCAACTTGACCATGTATTGGCACTTGAGGATACGATTGTAAATCTGAGTGCCGCAATAGACTGGGTCAATTTCGAAATAGTATCACGCACACTGAAGAATGAATATATATATTATTAACTTCAACTCCAACTCGCGAGTGCTGTACTATCATCACTGTGACTTGGGATCCCCCATAATGATCTAGTGGTATTGCAGTATAATATAATATATATATATATATATATATATATATATATATATATATGTAAAATAAAATAAAATCTCCCAGCATATTAAGATTTTCTGAATTGTAAGGGGCTACACAGACTAGTTTGTGGACGTACTGAACATGTGTGAGGCTAATCAGTCGAGTAGAATCACCCTATCAATGTATAAATTTAACAATTAAATATATTATTATAGATAGATTAACTAGAGTTAATACAAATAAATCAATATGAATAACGTCTTCAAAATAAAGATCAGTATTTTGAAGAAGCATGCGTGTGTGTTCTCAAGTATACGTTGTTATTCCATACGTCCTAATCCCATATTAAGGTAAAAATTAATACACTTATTTGTAAAAGTAACCATGCCCACAATTATTAATTCATAGACAAATAGTGGAGGTATTTTTATTTATTTATTTATTTTAGTTTAGAGTGGGTTTTTTATATTTTTATATATAACATTATAAATGTGTTAGTGATCTTTACTATTATTACTAGTTACACAGGTCACTGATAGAGCGGCTCTGTCCGACTCAATAATCGCCCCAGTATTTATCTTACATTCCAGGAAATCAGAGTTTGCAGCAACGTGTTTTATCCCTCGAGTTATCACGCTGGTCATTTGAGGTTAGAATATAATATTTTTTAAGTAATGATTACACAAACATATTCACCAAATGATTTGATTGTGCAAATATCATGCGCCTATTTTGAAGTTTTACGAGGCAAAGACTTCAGATGGTAGAAGAAGTTTTATTTGAATGGTTTAGTCCACTTAGAGAAGTGTAGTTAAGGTTATGAATATTTAAAGAGACCGATTCAGGCTGCAGGATAATTAGGTTATCGGTTCGAATTGGTCTGGACCCGGTACGCATACATATATTACCAGTTCAAGTTAAATCAAACTGTAATAAATATTATTCACAGGACTTTATAATATGAATTCAATAAAAAAGCCAATATGTAAAAGAACAATAGTGATTTGTCTATATGTTACTAATTGAAAATAAATTTGTTGTGTAATGATATATCTTAACTGTGGTGATCTCATGATTGGGGATATTTTAGTGAGGTGAATTTTTCAGCAGGTTGAATATTCCCAGTGCACTTGTAGTCTTGGATTTCTTAAAGCCCAATTCAAAAAGGCCTCACTAGTCCAAATGGGTCTCTGGTAACGACTGAAACCTTTTCCAACCTTATTTTCTTCAGTCGTTACAATTTCAGCTTAACGACCTCCCGTCAAAGTGTTTAGTACTCAGAAAAGACACTTGTACTATATCTATAGAAAACATACCCATATAAATACAATTAAATGTAAAAATGTAATGAAGAACTAAAAGAGGATAAGCGCATGGCTAAAAACATCGTAGTCATGAGATCAAATTGAAAGTTTATTGCAATAGACTGAGGTTTTATAATATTTATAAAAAAATTGGGGAATTTTAGGTACTACAGTGTTGCAGGTGGTCACAGCCCGTGGTTGTGTGAAGTATATGTATAATATGCGCATGTGGCAGTGCCGGCCATCTTTCAATACGTATAACTCTGATAGTTTTTCTCTTTATTGTTAAATATATCGATCGATTTAGCAAAATTATTAATTTATCAGTGAAATTATAATAATAAATTTAGATTTCAATAGCAATGGCATTCGCCTTAGGCGCAACACAGACATAGGTGGTGCTCCTTAATTATCTCCGCCAATGAGAGAACGAGCGCTTGACACTGATTGGTGCTCATGTTAGGTAACATTTCTCTCATTGGCTGATATATGAGAAATAGGAACGAGCACTCATGTCTGTGCCGCGTCTTATAAGAAGACATAAAAGTGTATTTCGATATTACTTTAACTATCAATTTTTAGGATTGAGATATGCGCAAGAGCAAACTAATATACCACGAAGGGCTATGATTAGCCACATGTTATGATATCGTTTTATAATAATGAATCGTTCGTATAATTTATAGACTAGTAGTGGTTTTGGTGTTACAATCCTTGTAAGTGTGGAGGCAATTCGTTGTTCACTGAGACCGACTTAATTGATAATGTATGCTGAGCAAATGGATTTTGAAACTTAGTCCTTCCTCCAGCTAATAGTCCTCTTTTAAGTCCACCCTTCTTGTCCGTGTAATCTCGGTGAGAAGTCTATTGATCCTGCCTAATCGGTTGCAAATTCGGCTTTATTACACCAGTATGTGAATAAATATGAAGTGGAAGGCACAAACTTATAAATATTTGGCGAGTGCAAAGTTGGCAAAGAGGATGAGAAGAACTCTTTGGCAAAATCTCTACTTATATAATTGGCCGTTGTTAATGAATCTTTGCACTTTACAGCCCAACAACCGATTATTTATATGTTTTGCACCAACAAGTCCTCTGCTGTATTAGCAGAATCGTCCAAAAAGAATCACTTTAAAACTCCACGCCTTTTAAAGAAATACTCACATTGCCAAGGGTACTTTGAAATTAAGTTTTTTTTACATAAACATATACCAAAAAAAAAAATTGAAGACTATTGAAAAACAATAGTTGTCACAAAATTCACATTTTTCAAGCAAGACTAAAAACATCAATAAATTTTTATATAAATGTACTTTAATCTTCTATTTTATATATGAGAATTTTTGGATATTGTTGGTTTTTCATAAAGGTCTTCCCCATTCTCGGTAATTATGTATTTTCCGATAAAAATATTTATCAAAAATATTTGACATTGAAATTTTGTATTTATTTATAATTATTACTTATATATTTTTCAGGATTATTAAAATTAAATTAAGAACTTACATTGAACCCAGTATATTATTAAATTAGGCGTGGCAAACCAGAAGGCCGAATTCAATAAGATGTCATATATATATATATATATATATTATTGATTGTGCTCTTTCAGCAGATTGTAGAAATGTTCTTATTTTACTTTGTAACAGTTAAAGAATTACTATTTTTAAATAATAAAAACATAGCCACAATCTGCAATAACCTTTGGGTTTGTCACTCTGGTTTCCGACGCCTCATATATTCTAATAATTATTAGCACATTAAAAAAATCTTGCTTTCCATGAAATAAAATTGGTTAAACTTCAACCAACCATAAATATATTTTTATTTTAAATATGTATAATTAATGAGTCATGGGTGCGATTGTAAGATTATTATTAGTTTTTTATTTACTCGATTTATATGTATCTTTCAAAGAAGTGTAGTTTTAGAATGAAGAAGGTGAATATTTACTTACATTACGAGCAGGTCACTAAGTTGTTTTTAGTATGAAACTTGCTTTTAACGGTTCATCGTAAAAGTCTAATGCCATATTCAGCAGGGTTATGCAATATTGAATCATACTTATAGTTTTATAATAAATTCTGCGATAAAATTGTACGGCGGTTTACTTAGATTGTTGCATTTTGTGACGATTCACGGGTGGTTCATCCGCTTTCTTCGAAGGAGATAACTTTGCATTATTATACATTTGGAAGCTGTACCTTTCAGCAGCCCTCAAAGTTTTGTTATACAGGGGTAAAGGGTGTCCCCGGGGTTGTTGATAAAGTCGTCAAGGGGCGAGTGGCCCGTTTTACAGGAACTGCTTTTGGATGCTTCAATAAACGGAAAACTTCCATCCTCTGCGCAACCTTTTACTTTATGCTTGCTCAACTGCTTTTTCTGCAAACTTTGAATCAAATATTATAACTTGGAGATATTCAAATAGGCATGTCTTAAAGACTCCGGGAATTATTATTTAATAAAGAAATAGAATAAATGACTAGTTTTTAAGTAAATTGATACCTTTTCCACTTCTCTTTTGGGTTTTACTGCGTCCGGTTTTGGGCGAAATTAGGACCCTTTTATGTATCTTCCGGGAGGATAGGGGTGGAAATATTACTTTTAGTACTTGACTTAATCATGGCTCCACTTGAAGGTTGATATAATAAGATTTGTAAAGCTGGCCACACACCTACAGTCACGAGCCATGGATTTTTTTCAATTTATCCATCCAGGAGGCAAGCAACCCCTCTTGCCCCCCTTTGCGAATATTCGGGTTGTTAAACTCTACTTGATTTACTGAGAGACTCGCCTTATGTCACACATTTTCAGATCTGTTGTGGCAAAACTTAACGTTTGTGGCCGGCTTAAGATTGAGGATAAAAATGGTTGATGAACTTTTTAAGTGCCACGTCCCATTAAGTATTTTTGGAGTATTCATACCAGGTTGTAGCGACAGAAGTGCGTATTTTTTAAGGACTAGGAGACAAAGGCGTACCGAGATTATTTTTCGCCTAACATAATTGATTCCCAAGCATACGTCACCGTAAACGTACATCGTAAATCCGATAGTAGAGTTACTTAGCTAAACTTAGGATAGGTTTCTTTTGTTAGTTTATGCCTCGCTTAAGCCTCAGGCGAGGTACCAATTACCAAAATATCGATCAAGAGTACGGCAAAACAACTCTATTACCGTCTTTACCGTGTACGTTTACGGCGACGCACGCCTAGGAATCCCAAGCTTTAGAGGATGTTAGAAAATGTTAGTGAATGCGTACATGCTTAGGGTTTATTCACACTAGGACGTAGCGTAGATACTATCAGTTCACCGGTATATTGATATGGCAACACTACGTTATAATTACGAGTTAATTGGAGCCGCTACGCAACGGAGGCGCTACGCAACAGAGCCGCTACGCAACGCCCTAGTGTGAAAACATGCCTAAAGCTAATCGACTGTTCTTCTGTGCGAGCCATTATATTTATATACATCTTAAGCTTTCGATCGAATAGAAATTATGGCTTACTCTTTGTTTATTATATTCGTAGAATAAATGCCAATCTTCAGACTCGTACAAAGACTAACAAACTCACCGAAAGTACCTGTGATTATTGATATCAACGTAATTTTTACGGTGTGAAAATTTGTGAGTGTTGATGTTTGGTATTTACTCTACAAGCATAAGAAGCTTACGTTCTCAATGTGGCTTTCATATTTCTGTGAAACAAAAAACAAATAAAAGAGCAGATAATTTAATTTATTAAATTTTATTGATTTCACCAACTTAGTATCTTATTTCACAGCGTAGGATTGAATTCATTATGAACTAAATAATTTTTCATCAACCTGTATTCAATGATTTTCACATTCATATTTCAAAATACATAATAATTTCATTTGATTCTTCCAATCCTTCTGTCGACAAAATCTCTTTTCGCATCCCGTTAATATATTGTTTTTATTTTTCATGTCTTATTCACTAATTAACATACGAATATACATATTAATATATTTAATATAATTACACTGATGTATGGGTACAAATAAAAAAACATTCTCGTCCATTGATAAATTCAAATATTACATAGTAAGTTATTAACTAGCATAGTAATTTATTAGTTTGTAAAGAGTGTCGTTTTGATTTCGTCTAGAAAATTAATTACAAAATTTACAAAATTCATTCGAAAGTTTTTATACACAATTTGACAGTTTGACCGTCGTAATTTATTCCTAATTTATTATGATGCCTAGTTTCAAATATTATTTATTGATTGATTCCTATAGAGTTGAATATTTACAATAGAATGAATAATTTTTTTAACTATTAAATTTTAAATTAAAAAAAAAACATTATTTACAAATTCTCAAAATCAACATAATAACTTAGATCTTTCACAACCATTTTACATAATAATATTTTTTAAAGATAAAATAATAAATATTTGTTGAAATAATCCGTTTTTAATACAATAATTACAGTTAATAATGAAGTAGTATTTATGTTTAATTGTATGTCTCACCATTGACTAGATTTGCCTAAATTTAATGAGTTTTGTGTATGCATGAGCAGTTTTTCAAATGAATCGAATTTGATGCATGACATTTGGAATATTGTTCGTATTTCCAATTTAATTGTGTTCGATGTGTGAATTTTAAATGGGCATAAATTTGAATTGAAAATGCGTGTTTTGGTAATTTACATATGGATGCATATTGTGTATTTTTGCCATTAAAATAATATCAGTCTAATGTCGTTTCTTTGATTTGTTTGCCATAAAAACAAGCTTTCAAAAACTCGAATGTAAATTTGCCAATATAATAATGATCGAAGTTCGAGAATCGCAAAGTTAACGGAATAAACAGAAACATTGTCAACACAAGAAAATCGGGCTGTTTGTTTGTTGAAATAATATTACAAAATTAAATATTTGGTTTACTTACACATAGATTGTTTGTATATATACAAGTTTTACAAACAGAATTCGATCGACAACGATCAACTGTCAGTTTATATTAATTAAATTTTGAGCACTATTAAGATTTTCGTATAAAATTCACTAGTTGTCCTTTAGCACTTTACACCAATTCATCGGAGTCGGTGTCGCTTTATAGCTGGGTTGTTTGTCAGACTGTTGATTCCCTCTTGTCTCTGATCATCAATGGTGTTTCAGGGGTGGTTGTGGCAACGTCCTCGTCTGAAATGTGGTTGGGGGAACTTGTCGCGTCTCCGTTGACGTATTGGGAGAGACTTGGCGTCCTGTGGTCATCCTGGACCATCCGCGGCGATGCTGAATATCCCCTGGGAAGAGTGCGAAGGTGTTGCATTGGAATGGCAGGATAGGGGGCTGCTGCCGCCAAGGGGCGTACTCCTGCGATAGTGCCGCCATATGTCGGCCAATGTCCTCCTCGTGGTAATGTACTGTAGCTCATGGGCGGTGGAATCTGCCAAATAAATTAAATATTAATTCACGTACCAATTAGAGAAGATTATTTGAATTAGAAGTACGAGAACTATTCGTATCCGGGCGTTTGGACATACAACCATGGCACCATCCCGGACTCGTATTAGATCGACTGATATATTAGCAGGCCATACAGCTGTATACATAAATATCAAGATGCTGGACCAACCAGATGAGTTTGACTGAGGCAACACTGTACTTAAGGTGATTAACAGTGTTTAAATAAGAGTGATGTACACCTCTATTCTAGAATCGAGAATTCACACGAACTGTCATTTAGCGTGCTTAAAAACAAGTGATGTCTTATTCGAAATCTTCTACTTGATCCGCCATCGTGACATTTATACTTCCAGTTTTGTGGCCTGCTTATATATCAGTGGTATCAGCTGGACCTATTTATATAGCTCCGCCTAACACGTATTCTGGACCCGGGAGGAATCGGATATACTCAGCTCGGACCTTAGAGTATAATAAATAGAGGTGGCATCCCATATAAAAAATATCTGTAGAATTTCTGGAACTAGAGGTAGCCGGCTACCTCTGAGTCTTGGACACGTATCCAAGAATATTTCATAACCATATATATCCACTAATAAAAGAATCTATGTATATCTTCAGTCTCGGTTCCATCAGTACTCATTTCTACTACCAACAGGTACATACATATCTCTATTAATATTCTCCACTTAATTTGTTCTTACGCATCTTATGGGTAAACAGCCTAAGGATTTTAAGTAAGTTAAAAAATATACAAACCACTATATTATTTTGCTGCATTCCTTGATGAAGGGGACCTCCATTTCTTGGCATAATGTACGGAGTAGCTCCTCTAATAACAGCACCAGGCATTCCAGATCCACCAACTCTTTGTGGAGATCTCGTCTCTATAGTAGAGACGTGTTGTCTTTTTCGCATATAGTCGATTTGCTGCTAAAGCATCAATAATTCATAATAAGTATTGGGGAGTAAATACACTACATAGTTTATGTGTTTGAATTACTAACACAAACCTGGACGTCTCCATCGATTTGATCTGGGATGATATCGGGATTCCTCTCGTCACTATCTGCTCCATCAGGTTGTTGCATAAGATGAGGTCCACCTAGTCCTTTATTGGGACTTACACAAGGTTTGCCTGGAGACTCTCCAGGGGATCCACCCTCAGCTCCTAGAGGAGGAGATCTCCCTCCTGCTTTGACTCCTCGACGATCTCGATCCTATCACCAAAAAATATTAATAAATAAAAATAAAGAACAATATTGCTTAATAATTATTAAAGATTGTAAACCAAATGAGCGGAATGAGTGGCTCAACTAAGGATATACGCAAAAATACCGCGATCATGTTTATTGAGAACTGAGATATAAAATTGAGCATAAATTTGATTTCGATTACATAGGATATCTCTAGAAATATGTATAAATAAGTGAAGAGTACGCTCACTCTAAAGTAATGGATTCCCAGGCATACGTCACCGTAAACACGATAGTAGAGTTATTTAGCTACACTTGTGATCGGTTTTTTGTTAGTTATAGCCTCGTCTCGGGCGAGGCACAGATTAACAAAAAACCGATTAAAATTACAGAAAAGCAACTCTATTACCGTCTTTATGGTGTACGTTTACGGCGACGCACGCCTAGGAATCCCAAGCTTAAGAAAAATCCGTACACTATATTCATACACATGCACTTAAGAATAATAGATCAGGTTGTGACGACACCACCGATATTTAGAAGGCCCGACAATTTGATGATAAATATCAAGATGGCGGATGAAACAGCCGAATTTGTCTAATTCTGACTCTAGTTGGTCCACCATATTAATACTTATACATCTAGTTGTCCTGAAATTTTTATCAGCCCCAACGGTATTCTTCCAACTTTCCCAAATGCGTGTGTAGTTTTTGGATATGAATAAAATATTAATTACCTTAGTGCACTGGTTTCTCAGTAATATAATGATGATGAGAGAAACAATTATTATAGCACCACCAGCTCCTGCTACGACGCTCATCATTGGTGTGAATCTGAATGCTGTACGTGGAAGGTCTGCAAAATAAAAGTAATTTTTATTTGGGATAAATAAAACAATATTCAGTATTTCCGATTAGGCAAACGGCAAATCGCCTGCGGGTCGCACAAAGCTGAGCTGTTCGGTGTTAAAATGGCAGTTATTCCCCGTGTCTTTGTTAGTCGTTCTCTTCTATTTTTTACTTGCGTGTGTCAGCTTTGCTAGATATTTTTTCCGTTCTCTTTTTTAAAGTTTTTCATCGGAACGCCTGTGGCATTAAAAATGCATTCATACAAACTCATAGCGGATGCCGGCTTCATTTCCACCATTTCCCGTCACCACACACAGAAACAACTTTCATACATGAAAGCCTTTCTACTTTATACGCGGCCGCGGAAATATCAATTTCGGATTAAATGACACGCGTTTCTGTATGCAAATTAACAAAATCACAGTGTTGTGAAGATGTAGTGTTTTTGAGTGTATAAAAGAATGTTTATGACCCGAGGATGAATTCGTTCGTCACACAGTATAAAGGTTTCTCTTCTTCAATTCAACCAGTCCGTCAACCCCCAACCCCAACCCCTGTCACTTCTCCTTGTGTCTCTTTTTACAAATTCATGTCGTCTTCTTTATACTTTGGCCCACGGCGATGTCTGTCGTTGACGTGCCAAAGGATTATTATTATTTAGGTACACGTGTCCCCGTTCCAAAATTCTATGTTTCCACACCTTAAATATATATTTTTTAATAAATTGTTATAATTGTGTAAAATACCTAGACTCTTGTCGGACGTCAACTGCTTTTCAGGCAAACTTAAAGTAGACGCTTGCATCATCACAGGATCGCTTCTTCCTTTAGGATTGTAGGCGAAAACACCAACCAAGTAAATGTGTCCGGGTTCCAATCCCGACGCCGCAAATCGGGGGACAGATGACGTTAAGTTTGCTTTCATTTCCTATTAATAATTTTTTTTAATATTAAGCCTTTGATAAAAAATATAAAGTTACTCATTTACCTAATAATTATAAAAAAAATATTATACAATTAAGAGCCTCATAATCAAATGTAACCAATTCGAATAATAGTAGAAAACCATATATTTTTTTGGAATTTTCATTTGGTTTTTGTATTTTTCCCCATAAATTATGTTACGACTTTATATATTATTTTAAATTTCAATTGATTATACTCCGTATTAAAATAAGTAGAAGACTAAGTCTATAAACTTAATATTGTAACATCTAATCATAATGTATCAAAACATTGTACGCAAATTATATTTAATAAAGAAATTGTATAATAATAAAAATTTAAAACTACTTAAAACAAGGCAGAATATAAAAAAAACATTAGCAAATTGAAAATTTCAATTAAAATTACCCTAGTATTAAATAATAACTCACCTGTGATGTAGATTCTCTGACTTCAACAAGAAATGTTTGCGGCAATCCCCCATTAAACCCTTCTGCACATCTTATCGTAAAAGAACTCATGGACACATTCAATATACTGCAATTGTGAACTTGGTCTGGACGGCCTGCAATATATATATATATTAATTATAATATCGGTAGAGAGGTAGTTGTTTGAGAAGATTCAGTGTTAAAGTTATATAATATATTGGCTGTGGCTAGCAATAATAAATCTGTGCTAGGTTAGCGTAATTTGCCGCTGATGACTGCAGCGGGTCGTTAGTGCAAAACCTACCCCCAGCCACCTAATAATATCCGGGGGTCGTGGATTAAGCTCCCAATTTAGGACAGGGGTCCAAGTTTGCTGCTCCCTTTCAACTTTAGCCGTTCACTCGGTATTAATTATATACCGATTAGACCGCTACAATAAACCGCAAATGTCTTATGATATAATTCCACACATAAAGACTCCTCTTATCCGAAGACGCCATCTTGGAAATGATTTATCTGTTAAGGCGGCAGGAAATTACCGCGCATAAATTTCCCAGCCGCATTGGTAAAAAACGGTGTTTTCTCAAATTGTTTTGTAATAATATCCGGTTGCGCAAATTGGACCGGAGGTCGTATGCGCTTTCGATGATATATTGTATGGCCGTAACAGTTATGCACCCTGAATACTTAACATGCTACCCCTCCGAGCCCTTGAGCATTATACAAAAATATCACATTTATTTATAACATCATACTTATATATATATATATATATATATATATATATATATATATATATATATATATATATATATATATATATATATATATATATATATATATATATATATATATATATATATATAATGACTTCCCGACTAACCCAATCGTAAGACATGTAAATAAAACCAAATATGCCTCGAGGAAACCTAAGTTCATTTTACCAATGGACTTCCATTAACTGATAATATTTTTAAAAATAAAATAAAATTTCAAAAAAATACACTCAACTCAGATTTGGTTTTACCCACACAAAGTGTTATTTAGTTTTTAAGCATTTTATTTTGTAATTGTTTTGTTATTGCTTTTATTGTTGTTATTATTTATTAATCTTCAAATTTGTAAATGAGTTTTTATTTTTTTCCCATCTTTCTTTCTATAATTTAATTCATGTAAAATTTAAATAAAATATTCTCATGTTAGTTATGGGTAAAAAGATTTATATACTCTGTACACCTAAGTCTATTTCCAAAGATGTGTTTTTCTATCAATCATTGTAAAAACTTATGCATTATCAAGAAATTTTAATATATATAAATAAATAAATATATATATATTATATATATATATATATATATATATATATATATATATATATATATATATATATATATATATATATATATATATATATATATATATATATATATATATATATATATATATATATATATATATATATAAATATACATATATACTTTATACACATTTATGAAGGTGTAGGAAGCAATAATTATATGTTACTATTTAGGGTCCCCTGTAAACAAACCCTGTAGGTGGCAGAATTGGTGGAGAAGAGTTCACCCAGGTGCGCAAATTCATTTAATGAATATAATGTTGCCAAATTTAAAAAAAATATTTTTAATATAGCCATTATTATAAGCCTACATAAAATATATTTATAAATAATTGCAACATGTATTAATGTCATCAAACGCTGCTTAAAATTATGATTTATTTAATAAGTTTAACTTCAGTAATCTGAGACTTTTCATTGACTCGCGCCTGGCAGTGCATAAACCAATGAAGCTTCAAATGCTTTTCTTGTGTGTACAAAATGGGTAGAAGAAAACAATTATCAAGAATTTAATAAATGTAATGTCGGATTATCAATACTACACTGTAAGCAATTAGAAATCAAAATCTTGCGATAAATATCAAAGAAGCGCGTCCATCGGTTACGAATTTCGTATCGAGAAATTCCATAGTCAACAGTCATATTTATAAAATTTCATTAGAATTTAAACCAATGTACCTACATATAAATTGTAGCCATGCGTATTATCCCGAATGACCTGGTATTAAAATAATATGATATTTTAATTTTAAAAGTCCTGACAAAGTTTTGAGTTAAGGAGTTCTGGCTTTACGAGGATTAAGAAAAATGTGCTTACGTTTGCCAGGCGAGGATTTGTAAAAGCGTTTCGGCTGTGGTTGGAAATATTATGTTCATGCATAAGCAAACACTAACAGGTGAATAAAATATCAGTGCTTATATTGCAAAAAATTAAGCCGTCCAGATATTAGTTTAAAACAATTTATATGTATTATATAAATCGTTTCAAGATACACATGCTTAGAAGTCAAAGTAAGATCAGATTGCCAGCATTTGATTTATATGGCGCCTGAAAGCCTCCCGTACAATAGTTGTGATGGTGACAAGACTTATATGTTCGATTCAAATACATTTCCCTCTTATATCGCGATTAATTCTGAATAAAACAACTATTTGTATAAGCGTCGGTAATGTTCTCAATATAAACACAAAACAAATAATATTATATTATATAAGGGAGCCGGGAATTTTGTTATTTACAAGTGGATTATCATCGAGTATTGGGGAGAGCGGAGGAATTAGTAAACCGACGGGAAATTAATTAATTAATTTGTTTTTCTTTGAGAATTTAGGATGTACTAATAGAAAAACGAGCGCATTTTAAAATGCAGAAAGACTAAGAGCTAAATTTATTACGGTCCGGCGGATTACTGACAGAGGGAGAAAAAAAATTTAATCTGCACTTGAAAATATTCTACTAATCAGACTAAATTTAACACCTTTAGTAAATGGCTTACTCCTAAGAGGTAAATAATAATAAATAAATCAAGCGTCAAAAATATTTAATTTAAACAGTGTCAAGTGGCCGTCAGTTATTTATAAAATATCAATAGAATGTTGAATAATTAATTAATTTATTTATAGACCCCAAGGAACTTTTTTTAAGATGGTTTTTCTGTCGGTGATCTTAACTATTACTAGTTACATATATCACTGACTTAATAATCAGTATTTACCTTACAATACAGGAAATCAAAGTAAACATGGATCAAGACGATCGTTCGGGATTTTTTTATATTATTCTCAATTATAATAACCGATTGAACTTTTTTTTTGAGCGGGATTTGATTTGAACGACCACACAGTATTTGTAGGCATGCTTCTTTAATTTATAAAGTATATGTATTATAAGGTTGGGTATTTGATAGCAAATTGGGGTAAATGTACTTTTTAAAGTCTATAGTTTAAGCCAACAAGCTAACAATCACTTTAATCTTAGAGGAGGAATCTTAATTGACAACTAAATTAGTTACATTAAGGACTATTTACCTCTCTTTGCTACTCTTTATTTTTTGTCTCAATCATATTTATGTCATTAGGTATCAAAATATCTTTAAATGACTGTTTAAATAAATTGTATTGTGAAAAAAATAATTGGATGATGTTTTTTTCCATCAGCACCCACCCCTTCAGGTTTCAGGATACAAATTGAAAAAAATCTCTTCGTAATTGGGGAGGCCTTTCATTTCGAGGAAATTATTACAATTTTGATATCGAATGGAGAGGGGGGGCATCGAAACTTGTTGTAATAGTAATAGATGTTTGAAGTAGTAGTACAATGGTAATAATTCAAGTGTAAGTAGTATTGGGTGCAGGTCAAAGTATATGAGAGTCTGTTGGAAGTTAGTCTTAGATGTTTGTAAGGCAAAAGGCACTTCTGCTCGTGTCGTGCCAACTTCCTACACAACACACATTTCCGGTCACTATCATCGATAAATGTTTGTGAAATCTCTTAAATAAATATTATATGAGCCTCTCACAATCAATATCTTTCAAACACACTTCGAATCAAATCGAGTAAAACGTACATATTCTTTAGAAGCGTAAACTATACGAAATTCCTTCCGATATATATATATATATATATATATATATATATATATATATTTATATATATATATATAATATATAAATATATATATATATATATATATATATATATATATATATATATATATATATATATATATTTATATTTATATATATATATATATATATATATATATATATATATATATATATATATATATATATACTGAAGTTAAACTTATAAAATAAATCATAATTTTAAGCAGCGTTTGATGATATTAATACATGTTGCAATTATTATATGTAGGCTTATAATAACGGCTATATTAAAAATATTTTTTTTAAATTTGGCAACATTATATTCATTAAATGAATTTGCGCACCTGGGTGAACTCTTCTCCTACACCTTAATAAATGTGTAGTAAGTATGTATATATATATATATATATATATATATATATATATATATATATATATATATATATATATATATATATATATATATATATATATATGAATTTATTCAAAATGTTTTCCTCTTGTAACTTGAACTACCCTTTTCACAAATGTTTGTACCATAGCAGGCAAGCACCAAAGAGTTTCATGAGTTAACCGCTTGGGGCGCTGTTTCTACCGTTTCGCTAAGTCAAATTATACTTAATGTATTTATACAAAATGTTTTTAATTGAATATTTTAAGGGGATGATTAGCATATTTTATGTAATCTATTGAGACCTCAATAAATGGAACAAGTGTGCTAATGAATATAAATAAAATATAATTAGCACGTCATGTTGTTTTTTTTCTTATTATTGGGATAATTGGTTGGTTGCTGAATTTACTACTACTAGATTATAATCAGTTTTAATACATTCTTCTGCCTTTTTCTTTCAATTTCTTCTTTTCATAGAAATTAACATTCAACAATTTGAGAATCATCAAACTTTTCTCATAATTGTGGTACTCAATTTTGCTGTTTCTTGTACCTTCAGATTGTTTTTTCTGCCTTTAAATTTTATTTATAGTTTAGTTGTTGATCAATTTATCGATAATTAAATTTTGAGAATAATCAAACTTTTAGTCAACTACTGATATTTTATATTGTTTAGGTTCTGGGATTTACCGTAATCCTTTAGTGATAGTGCTGCATGATATGAAAAAAATATTGTCCCATTCATCAGTAAATTTGTGAGATAATTCGCTTGAGATATTTGTCAGGGGAAAGATAATACACACTGTTTTATTTATATTTGTCGGGAGGCTTGAATTGAATTACAGGATCAATACGACACAGATTTGATTAAAGGGAGAGAGTGCTTTTCAGAATTGGAAATTCTAACACAATACATCTTTTAGATGAATTGGACTGGCCGCGTTAAAAATATGATTGATGGTAAAAAAAAGATCACGTTCTCGTTATATTTTAACTTTTGATTCTTGTGTATCACAACGACGCAGCATCTTTTAAAAACATCATATTTGATATTTGGATCACGAATGCGGACACGTTCAGGATTTACATATATTTCCACGCAAAAGTGTCGTAGCAACACAGTGGTGTGTGCGGCCATACTGATATTGTCATAACGACCGGGGATTTTGTTTGAATGTTATCTTTATACCGACATTATTCTGTGATATTTATACTATATAACATTGAATTTGAATTATTTAAAAAAATGGTTTAGTAGTCAATTAAAATAATTTATATTATCGGTTATAACGACTGGGAGATTGGGAATAATATAAATAAAATCGATAGATCGTCCTGATCCAGGTTTTCTCTGATTTCCTGTATTGTAAGGTAAATACTGATTATTAAGTCGGTGATCTGTGTAACTAGTAATAGTTAAGATCACCGACAGACAATGATTTAACCAGTTTTTGTGTCTACATTTTGTAAAATCCTCTGATAAATAATAAAAATATAAAGAACTGTTTGGGTATCGTTTTTATCTTGGATTAATATAGAATGACAGTAGCTTATTATTATTAGCGGACAGAGATAGCAGCAATATTTTAAAATAAAAATTGTTCCAATAAACTATATATTACCATAGTATATTTTTCAATTAAATTACATATTTAATGAAGAAATACGCAGTTGAAAAATTAGTTTACCTTTGAGGATATTTAAAATTCGTCATTTGTTCTACAAACATAAGAAATAAAGAGCAGAATGATTTTTACGGATACGAAATCACGAGCATATTTCGGGTCGAAATTTGTCTGTTGAATTTAGGAAAGCCTGAAATTGAGTTTGTGGTTATAAAATTAAAAAAAAAGTCTGGAAAAAATTCCGTATATTTTATACTCTTTTTTTTATTTTGCTATTTGAAAGTCGATATATGATAAACCAAATGACTAGTTTTCTGGCTACATTATTAATATATATTATTAGATCAAATATTAAAATAGGAATAAAATCTTGGGGTGAATGTTAAGGAAGCGCGTCCACCAGTTACGAATTATGTGAAATGAATTCAATGATATTCAATAAACTTGTAAATATGTTAAAAGAAAAATATATATGTGTTATTGTTCGGAGCGTGGCGATAGTGTGAATATCATCTTCGTAGCAATGCATGTAGTCGTGTGTGTCTCGTCGTAGCAACCTTGTCGTAGCACGTTGTGCATTATTTTAAATTTTTCATACACTTCCTGAGAAGCTTTACCGTCGGTTCGTGACATCACGTCCGGCATAAGAACCGGACTTTATTCGCATCGTATATTAATCTGAGACTACCGGGCCAAAAGACGCCCAACAGTCCCGGTTTAAAGATCCGGGTCAAACGTGGTGTTTGCTCCCCTTTGGAAGGAAACATTTAAACATGACGACAGTAAAGAAAAAATTTAATAAAATCCGGACACCCTAATAACATATTTTCAATATGAAACAAAATTGATAAGGAAGCTTTGCAACGAGACACCTTTTGCCGTTACAATGTTTTCATTGAAATACAATATTCCAGCAATGCCGCATTTCTCTGCAATAAATAACAGAGAGAATTCGATATTTTATACATAATAAATTTCACAATACCCACTGCTGTGGTAAAATATACAAACTATCTGCCTTAAAATTATTTCATTTCAGTAAACAGTCTGATATAAGTTGCTATGTGAGTGAACTATTGAAAATTTGATAAATTTATAGTTTGTAATATCGGATAGTTTGTTCAATTAAGCACTTTGACCGAACCTAAGCGACTAGTTATCTGCTATCGTACACTCAAACTAACAATATACAAACTTTCCTTTAAATTAAATCTTTGACAAGTTTATTACAGCGTAATAACTCAGGGAGATGGCGTGTGGTTATGGGTTCAAATCCCCCAGAAGTCAAAAAAATACTTTATCGGGAATCATATTAAGAGAATCCCGATAGATCTTCTTCATCAAGGTTTATTTTTTATTTTGTATTGTAAGGGAAATACAGTTATGATTATTAAGTATTAGTTGAGATCAGTGACAGATAATCAATTTACACCTTGTTGTGTCTAAAAAAACCTTCTCAAAAAGCTTTTTGGGGTTTATATAAATAGTTTATTAGTAAATGCTAGTATTGGCTACGGCGTAGATGCGTCGTAGCAACAAATGCATAAAATGAAATTAATTTGTTGAGTGTTTTTAAAGGAAAGTGATTCAATTAGTACAGGAGGAGAGTAAAAGACAATGATTTGTGGCAAGCCCAATACTAAGTCGTTTACCACTGGAAAAGCAAGCAATCCAATTTTAGACACGACGCCATTTTAATACGAGCAAACTTTCAGAGAGAGAGAGAGAGAGAGAGAGCCACTAATGAAAAACCGGCTTAATGGACCATTTTTAATTTGAGTACCCTGAAACATCACTACAAAATCGTGTTACATTTCAAAACACCGTGTAATTCATTCAGCATAACGGAGGTATATTTTTCATAAAAAAATGACAAATTGACAGATTGCGATTCTGTATTTGGCGTGAAAAATTGATTAAATTTTATATAGGATTGTATACTAATGTATGCGTAATTTTATAAAGGGATGAAGGCATCGTAGGAAATATAGCGTAGTCGACCTGATCCCTTCCTATACGACTCTCGATCATCCCTTAACCGACCATAACTTTCACTTATTACATTTTAGAAAAAAAGCGGTAGCTACCCTCTAAAAGCGGAAATCGGAATCTGTAAACCTATAACAGGGGTTAAAGGATATTGTAGGCTTCTGCTTAATTTATGAAGGAACATAATGAGAGGACAATTTGAAAGACTAAAAGATAAATTTAAAAATAACTCACCCGCTGCAATAATATGATAGACACAAGGAACTCTTTGATGTCCTATTCTATTTGAAGCCCAACACAATAATGTGCCATAATCAAGCTCGTTCATGGGTGTATAAGATACAATACTACTAGTTCCAGATCTGGCTATGTGACTTGTAGCTACTTCCATACTCTCTGCAGAATTATTAAATGTCCATCGAAACTGAAAAAAATAAAAATTAACAATAGTGCTCTAAATAAATAATAAATTGTCATACTTGGACTTCTGGTGGATTTGCATCGACTTGACACATTATTTGTGCCTTTTCTTGTTTCGCAACTCCGTGAACTCTAACTTGGTTAGGTTTGCATGTCGGCGCAACTGCAATAAAGTATAATTAAGTATTTTAATTATAATTTTAAATGTTCGCAATACTTACACATGACGTTTAAATGAAATGGCTGACTTTCACCGTCTCCTTCTGTATTAAATCCTACACATGTATAATTACCCGCAGTTCTTCTCCCAACACCCTGAAGAACAAGTGACTGGTTGCTGATTATAATACCGAGTCCTTGATTGTGATTTAATGATCGGCCCTTCAAAATAGATTAATCGGATTATTCAGTATTCGAGAGATGAGAGAAATTCCTAAAGACGCGTTGAAGTGTATTTTTTCATCAATCAATGACTACTAAAAATTATGAGGAACTCATTAAGCAACTATCTAGCTTTAATTTATTTAATTATTTTATTTATTTGTTTTATTATAGTTATAAAGGTAATCGATAATACTAGTTTCAGTATTTACCTTAGAATTCAGGAATTATGTTTTTTTCCCCATAATTTTTATTATTTAATATCAAGCATCTCTAGTGTCACATATAAATGCTATTTTCATGTTAGTTAAAGGTAAAAAGATTAATATATTCTGTACACCTTAGAAATTTTGTATTATATGAACAATGTTAAATTGAAAATAAGTAAAGAAATTGTATTATTTATTAGAATCCAGGAAATTAGACTTAGACGATCAAACTGAATGTTATAAATATTATTCGATTTGAACCCATATTATTCGTAGCCAACGGCCTTATATGGATAAATTAAATAGTCAAAATATTATTATATAAATTAATTACTTATTATTAAAACTCTAACGCGTTTTTATGAATAAGTTCTCTCGTTTTTATTTAATAGAATAACCCGTTGAAAACTCACGTTGTGCCTCCATTCAACTTTGTAAACGTAAGGATGAGCTCTAATAATACAGTCGAAATAAACATCGGATCCTTCACGTATATTTTCAGGATTCAGATTAGTGCCGAGTCGTACTTTTGTCTCCGGTATATCTGGTGAATAAATAACATTTGATTAGAGATAGTATGTCTACGCCGGCTTTTGTTTGTTGGTAGTCAAGTATGTATTATAAAATTGTATCTTAAGAGTGTAAAGGCGGGAGTATTTCCAAAGAAATTCAATCTAACTTTGGCTTGCCGCCTTACAAGTTTTGCTTATGCGTATGCCACTTGTACAGTTAAATACACGTGAAATAATAAGTTTACACTCACACTGGATGTCCAATTTCCAGCCATCCTCTATGGGCTCCGAATTGATTATGGGATTTTCTGCTTTGCATGCTAAATATTTGCCGGCGTCATCTTGTGTGGCGTAGATGGACACCGTAGAGGTCGTCGTGTTTCCGTCCGTAGACGTCTACGAAAAACAATGTATATTCAATATATTTTTTAACTCCAATTATTTATTTATAATATAAAATATATATGGAAGAAAGATATAAAGACTGCAATATCGCAATAGCATTACAGGAGGCTATCCCAAGGCGCTTTGGCGATACTGCAGTCCTAAAGGAAAGTAAAATGTAATATAAAAATAAAAATAATGATAACAAGCGAAATGAACCCCAAGGCACACGGGTACACAAGAACATGTGGGTACTCTGCAGAAAGAAAGAAAGAGACAGATAAAACAGGGCGTTATCAGTCTCTTTGACAGCTCATTCATTTAAAAGGTCAACACCACGGGTTAGTGAGCCAAATCTATGTTGGTTAGTTCTGGACGAAGGAACCCTAAAAAGGGTATGACTGCGCATATAATTATCCGAACAGAACAGTCCTATGCGTTCTAATATCGCTGGAATAGAAGCCTTTGCCTCTTATAACCAAGAATAAAAGGCGCGATAAGGACATGTCTCTCCGGAGCTTCAACGAATTGTATGCAAGGGTGGGTGCCCAGGAGAAATTTGGTGGGATACAGGAAAGGCCAATAAAAGAATTGCTTTATGTAATTTACTAACGGTTTCTTTAGTTTTGTCCAATCTCTGTCCATTTTTCCACCAGGTTATAGAAGCAGGCGGTCTTGATCCTGAGGATTGACAAAGAAGATCATATCTTCTCCCAGCGGAAAGCGGTTGATTTGCACCGAGAATGTTCACATTCAAAGGACCGACTGAAATATTCAATGTTATAATCAAATTTATTGCTTACCAATTTGATTGAGGTTTACTCACAGTTCATGTCGAGGTGCAATGTGGCGCTCAAAGGGGAAGATTTGTTATTATTTCCTGCCTGGCATGTGAGCTCGGCATGGACATCCTTTCTGCCAAGGTTCTCAATGGTGATTTCACTTCGTACGTGATGGGGCAATGGGGGTGTCATGGTGTTAGTAGGGACAGGGTTGAGGTCCTTGGGGCCTTCAGGGACGTCATATGTGTTGGCTTCCAGCTCTACCTCATTTCGAAACCATTTAACCCAAGGCTTTGGATTACCTGTAAATTCAATAATATATTGATATAATGCATATTTTATTATACAGTACCTGATTAAATGAGGTATTGTATTTTTTAGGTCACTTAAAACTTTTTTTGAAAGTAAAAAATCAAAGAGATAATAAATAAATTAATCACTTAATACATATAAAAAAACAATGTTTATACAATTTATTATTTTAACTACAAAATCTTTATATACATACGTATGGGAATTTTTCATTCAATTAAAGAGCTTGTTTATTGGCAATATTCAATAATCATTTTATAAATACACACATCAAATTTTTATATTCTTAAAAGGCACTATTTTTTATTATATTTAAAAAAAAAAACAAAATTGCTACATGCCTTGATTGGTTACATTGCAAAAATACAATATCATATTAATAATTAATGAGTTTATATCTGCTTTTTTAAAGTTTATAATACCTACATTTTTTATAATTTCCAATATTAAATTGTAGAGCTTGGTGGAATAATGGCGTATACAGAAATTGACAGTTACGATATAATAAAATAAAACATTCAATATGTATTTTATTTGGTAACAATTAAAAGCCTATAACAGAATATCCAAAACTATTTTACAAAGATCGATAGAAAATTTTGAGTTTATTCACAAAAGCATTTTAACATTAAAAGCGCTTATTGCGTTATACGCCCTTATTCCGTCCAATCCTTCAATTTAATATTAGATATTATAAAAAATTCAAACTTTATAAAATCAGACATGAACCAATTAATTATTAATATGATATTGTATTTTTGCAATGTAACCATTGAAGGCATGTACTAAGTTTGAAATTTTCTCTACAAATATAATATACAAATAATGCCCTTTAAGATGGTTATACAAATATAAAAGTTGAGTAACTGAAAATTGTGTTTTTTTTATTGGATGTATGTATTAACAAAAAGAGTATTGAATACTGCCAATAAAATTTATTTTCAATTAAATGAAAAATTCAAATTTATTAAGATTTTTTAGTTAAGTAAATCATAAATTAGTACTTATAAGTTATATAAATATTTTATTTTTATGTAAATTGAGTATTAATTTACCGATTATCTCTTTGATTTTGTAGTTTTTCAAAGACATTTTAAGTGAATTATATCGATAAATTGTTGATGGAATATATATTATCATAATATATTTCTGGAATCCCAAAACAAAAGGTCACCCATAACAATTTAGTGGGAAGAATATACCTTTAACTGAATAATTCACGACAAAAGGGATGTTTTTAATTCGGCAAATACATCGAATGCTTTTTGATTTTCCCCACCGTTAGTTTTCGACCCCGACAAATGCGATCCAAATAAATCAAACTGATTAAAGTAAAGGTGGTGTGATTTATGAAAAAAAAGTATATAGTTTTTTTTACATTCATATAAAAATACCAATTTATCACTTGACCAGCTTCGTAAGCAATTTCGTATAAACATTGTGTAAAGTCAGATGATATTAGTAAGCAAGAATACTTTGCCAACATCGACGATATGGCAATGAGCCAAAATTGAAAATTACAAATCTAACAAATAATCACAAGGATCACTTCAAATATTATTTTTATTTATTACTGAAAAATGTCTTTTCTTTTTATTCCGAGGGTAGATTCTCCAGATGATAATTTGACTTGCTAATAAATATTTCAGATACACTATTTTTATTTTTTATATAGTATTATGTTGTCTATGGATGGTTCGTTTAGGAAATATTCAGTCGATAATGGAAAGGAAAAGGTCCAACATTCCTGATGTACACAATAAATTATGCCCATTTTTCTCAAACAACCTTCATACTACATACAAAATACTAGTATTGCTTGTTCTCAAAGTATACGGACTTATTTAAAATAAATCACTGGTGGAAAAGGAGATTTTTACTGGAATTCGATTCAAAACAATAATTTTAAATTTAAGATAAGCTTGTTAATTATTTTATAATATTTATTATAATTGAAAACATAATAGTCCATTATTTAAAATCTTTAGTTTCATCTTCCATGTAAATGATGGTGATATGGTGTTTTTTCCGAGAGAAAACAATATTTGGTATTTTTTTTTATTAAAAAGTTACCCAAACTATCACATAATATAATTTTAACAAGCTTATATTTATCATACGCACTTAATATATATATATATATATATATATATAAATATATATATATATATATATATATATATATATATATATATATATATATATATATATATATATATATATATATATATATATATATATATATATATATATATATATCTTCCTATATATATATATATACATGTATGATTAATTTGGGACCTAAAAATTATCGATAAATAACTATCAATAATTAATTGATACCCTTAACATAACTTTTATCTTTGGAATTATACAGTGAACTCAAATTTTTTTCTTACCAAACCTTTACTTCTTTGTTATTTTATGCAATGAAAAATGAATCGCGATTTTGAACTTATATTATTAATTTAAAAAAAAACTCCAGTAATTGACATGCGTCACAAATAATTGACACAGCAATGAACCAGTAATTGACATAATAAAATCTGTATTTGTTTTAAAAAAAAAATGTCTAAAATAATAATATTAAATAAATGTAGTAGTGCAGGATGCAGTCTAAAGGGTTAATTAATATTTTGGATCACCATAATCCTCTATTATAATTCCATGTTCACTATAGACGTAGTATAACATATTATGGCATATTCAGAGCCGGATGAAGAGATTTAGGGGTGACGTCGTCAAATCCAGGACTGGACAACGTCTCAGGAATAAATACACCACATCAACCAAATATAAAAACAATAAAGTATTAAAACTAGCAGATGAATAAAAAAATTATACGACCTACCAAAGAATTCCTTCAACGTGTGTTATTTTAATAATTTAAAACTATTTTTTTGAAAGAGAGTCTTCTTATTTTTATATTCTTTTTTGTTCACAAGACAAGGATCATATGTGTTGATGCCGACTTTGATTTATTGTTCGAACAAAATGTTTCACGTCACAACAATGTGTCTTGTGTCTTTATTCATCATATATATAATATATATATATATATAATATGTTTTATTTCTATGGAAAAAAAAATACTTAAAACAATATTTAAACAAAACCTACGGTGGAATTACATGTAATTTATTTTTATTACTAGATTATAAATTTAAGCTGTCATCAATTGAAAATTTCAGAGTGAATGTGGTGGAATAATTAAAAAAAAATTGTCACTCAACTGCAATGCAGTTTATTTTATTTTAAAAAAACATTTAAGATTATAAATAATTACACAGTTATATTAATATACATACTTTTGATCAGTGGGAATATTTTGATGTGAGTTAAAATATGGCAAAAATATTAAATATGCTTTTTTAACCCTTATTTAACCAATATTGAGTTAGAGTAACAATATTTTTCCGCTAATATCAATAAACCCCATGTCTTCCATATTATAATCATAAATAAAAATTGACGTAGTTTACAATGTTTATTGTTTTTGCAATGCTCCTCATTATTTACTTGAAATATTCTCACTCTTACCCTTTATAGTAAATAATAATGTGTTATTGCGATACCACCAATATATTAGGAGGCCATACAAATAGCTGCATAGGTATCAAGATGACGGACCAAGCAGATGAGTTTGAATGAGGCAACACTGTCATCGAGATGATTATCAGTATTTAAACAACAGTAATGAAGAATGACGTACACTTCTATCGAGAATTCATTTAGAGCGCTTAAATAATAAGTGTTGTCTCATTCAGACTCGTCTACTTGGTCCGCCATCTTGATATTTATACATCCAGTTGTATGGCCTGCTGTATGGTATCGGTTATTTTCACATATTTTTGTATTAGTGGAGCACTGTTTGTAATACGATTGAAGGATTTAGATAAGTGATTCAATGATAGAAATGTTGGGTTGATATAGTAATGAACTTACCTCCATAGACATCACATTTGAGGAATAATCTTCCTGCTTCCTGGAAAGGACCCACTACAGAAGTCTTCTCAGCTCCAGTGTCGTCAGTAAGGACAATCCTCTGAGGAGGAACTGCAACAGACAAACATAAAACATAGTCAATTCCAATTACTAAACCCACGAGAACTAACTCGACAAACGTTTACCTTACAAACGCAAATGAATGAAGGGATTCGAATGCAATTAAAACTGTTCAAATATACTGTGTATTTTATTATATACATTTTATTTTGTGACAGGGTATAAACTAGACCTTTGAGTGTGTGTATTTCAAGACTTATTGTTGTGAACAAACCAGCAAATTAACTGTGAGGAATATAAATGCACCTACAATACAATACAATACAACACACTCGTATGACATTCCTCTTTATGCTTTATAATGAATGAGACAGTGAAGTGGAATGAGTATGCACTCTTTGCGTACTATGTGCATCAAACAGGATATTGTAATTAGATCTTACAAAAGAGTACGCTGATTATGATATATATATATATATATATATATATATATATATATATATGATTAAAACACACTGATAAAAGTATATGCAGTATAAATGGTAATCAGCGTACTCTTTTGTAAGATATCGCACGAGTGGCTAAATGCGTGTTTAGTTCAAGTGGATCAAGTGGCCAAAAACATGAGTTACCTGGCAAACATTATACTGTAAACATGTCTCTTCATATCTTCAGTTATATTTCACAGTAAAATGGGTAAGTGCATTGTTACTACATGTCATATGGACTCAAACATACACTCAAATAGATCCAGGCTCACTTTTTACCAAAGACTACTTTTAAGATGTTTTAATAATTATAAATGCACTACATTAAATGGAAGAGTGGTAAAAGCAGCGCCCCATACAAAACCTTTGGTGACAAATTCATCTTTATCTCCCATGTTTTTGAAGTATTATTGCCACTTTCATATATAAGCTCCTTGCTCGTAGGACATTGTCTACTGTCAAGTTATAGAAAATTAACCATTTATTCTGTATTATATAAATTGGCAGTGTCATAGGAGAAGCTATTGTAATATATTGTTGTTGAAATGAAATTGCGTATAGGGCTTTGTGCGATTGGCCTCGGGCAACACCACAAGTTCGTGATGCGGCATAAGGAAAGCTATAGAGGATGGAATAAAGAGGCTGTTGACAATATCAAATAAAGAGAAGTAGCAAGTAAGTGAGGATGAGCTAGCAAGTACCGAGGAACCACCAAGTATCGCATATTCATGAGATGACTTCAGCTTCAGCTCAGCCAGGTCAACAAAAGACACCACCACCTCACATTACAATAATCACTTCCCCTTATGCAAAACAACCCCATTGTCTCTAAAACCATCCACCTTCTCTCCTTTTTGAGTTCGCGCCCACCTGCCATTCTAACCTTGTAACATTCAATCCACAAAGGGGCAGAATGAAATAACCAACGAATATTGCTTGTTTTTCCATTACGACAATTGCAATTTCACTTTAATCATTCATTTTTTCCTCTATTGATATAATTAATAAATATAGATTATAGAAGCCTTCTTGGACCTTGAAAGGGGTTTGCCAGGCCACTGTGGCCTTTAGGGGAGAATATATTTTCCCAGGCCACCACACAGAAATGAGTCCTTAAGATCTAGTAGATCTAACAAGTGACTCTAGTGGACAACATTTTTGCTGGTCCATGAATCGAACCCGGGAGTCTTCACTTTAATCCGTTACACTTACCACTGAGCCACACAACGACTCGATTATTAATGATATTTAAAAGGGTTTTTCGGTATGTAGCAAATATTGCTTATTTCCTAATATGTCTCTTCATGTCATATGGACTCAAACATACACTCAAAAACATCCAGGCTCACTTTTTACCAAACACTACTTCTTTCTACTACTTTCAAATATTATTGCGTTTTAATTGCCAAAGTATTATCACCACCACTCTCAGAGGTCACTAGAAATATGTTAAGTGAGGGAGAGACACTTTTTTCACACACACTGCCTTTATCAAATAGGAGAGAATAGTGCAACAATATACGGGCTACACGAAATTGCACGAATTATTATATGGGAATAAACAACGTTATATGATTATTGTTATCCTAATAATTAAAACTACCTTGTAAGATCAAGTCGTGACTCATAATGAAATAAAAGGCTGACCTACCCGGTGGTTTAATAAAATAAATAAAGGTTTTTTGTGTGTAGTGTCAGATGTGATAGGGGATTATAGGACAGGACAAGACAGACATCCATCGCAACGGACAATATGTAGCAGGTTAGGTTTAACTTTAGCGTGAAAGCCTCTTTTTACAGGTAGATTTCCCAAGGGATATGTAAATTATGTGTGAGCCACAGCTACACCTATTTGGACACTAAATACGAATTCGGTACTTTGAATACATTTGAATATATTGCTGTCCCTTAATATTTCATTATGAGAGACATTGTTCAACTTATAATACATTCCCTCGTATTATAATATTGTATATATATAAATAAATTATTAAAATATGAGCTAAAGAATTAAATTGACACGTAATTAATAAAAATAAATATGTTTTGAAGAACAAACTTGGCTTGTTATCAAAGAAAATAATCACAAAGGACAAGAAATCCCTCCAAGTATCAGTAAAATAATGACTACTTTCTACATGCTTTAAATATTGGAATTTAACAACTAGGAGTCATTATAAAGAGTTAAGAGATACACTATGACTATGACTTTATGAGAGAGCACTATGACTTTAATACTCCTTTTTTATATATATATATATATATATATATATATATATATATATATATATATATATATATATATATATATATATATATATATATAGATATATAAATCATAAAATACCATTAAAAGGGTACTTAAATTCTTTTGTTAACTGTGAATCATATGAAATCTATATTAATAATAATGACTACATTTAAAATAATTTTGTATGTTTTACACCTAAATAATTGGCATAATAAAGTCCCCCAATCAACCCCTTGACGTAATATTTATTATTGACATATTATAAGTGTAAATGCATTGACTTATTTATAGTCATGTCAAAATTGTTTCCAGGCATTAAAAATTTATTTGATAGAATCATAATAATGATTTAATAATTTAATTACATATATTGATGGGACATGTTATCAGGTACATGTCAAAAGCACTAGTCACCATTGAAAAGCCCATGTAGCATATTATGTATTAAGCTAAGGATCACATTACAAATGTTATGATGTGTCGAACAATATACGCATTAAACCAATTAGTCTATAATAATCACAATCAAATAATACATTTATGGCCAATGGGCAAATGGTTACGATGTTTGTAGCTATCATAGATTTTAATTCGAATTCTTTACAACAGAACGACGCGTTATATTTGTGAAAACATGCGATTTTACATCATGCAATTTTTTGTGAAATCTTGGGTTTTTTCACAATTTATATAAATTGAAAGAGTGTATTCTTAGGCACAGATATGAGTGTTCGTGTGTGTTTCTCGTATCTCAGCCAATAAGCTAAATGTAATCAGTAGCACTATTTCTTTCATTTGTGGAGAAACATGAACAATCATCAAACAGCACACTCATGTCTGTGGCGCGCCTTACTGAGAGGGTGATTAGTGCGTGTACGTTTAAACCGATATATCAAGATGCCGGACCAAGTAGACGAGTCTGAGTGAGACAATCAGTCTTACCAATGCCAGTTTTATGGCTTGCTTAAATATCGCTGGTATTGTATATACACACATTAAAGCCAAAAGTCGCACTTATTCATTATCAGTATTTATTTAACAACTAGGCGATTCCCATAGATAACTGAAATACATTCAGCCAATCGTGCATCTGATTCTTGTATCTCCGCCAATGAGAGAACGAGGGCTGAGCACTGATTGGCGCTCACGTTTATTTACACCTCTATCATTGGCAGGGACACCAGAAACAAACGCAGATGTGTGTTTTGCGCCTTGGAATTTTATCTTTTTTTTTTATTTTACAATTTCTTTATTAAATATAATTTGCGTACAATGTTTATATACATTATGATTAGCTGTTACAATATTAAGTTTATAGACTTAGTCTTTTACTTATTTTAATACGGAGTATAATCAATTGATATTTAAAATAATTAATAAGTCATAACATAATTTATGGGGAAAAATACAAAAACCCATATGTAGAACTACTAAAATATATATAAATATTAAACATAATAAATAATAATAATAATAAAAAAAATAAACTTAGAATTACAAAAACATATACTTAATACTATATGAATAAAACAAAAATATTGTGAAACACGAATGTAGTAAAATCATTAATGGCAGACAAAATCAAATGTGTTTGAGAAAAAAGATATGTTAAAGAATTTTTAAGGAATGTCTCTCAACATTTCAGTGGTAATTTAAAGTTTCGTTTATTTGAAACATATTTGATTTTGTTAACATTTTGTATTAAAGAGTTAGTGGAGAAGTTAACCATTTTGTTATAGTGTTTATTGCTTAAGTCAATGATAAACTCCTCTACTGTTTTCATTTTGATACTCTCATGAATTTCTCTAAGGTACGTTCCAGGACCCAAGTTAAATATCATTTTAAGGCACTTGTTTTGGATTATTTGGAGCTTTTGTATATGAGTTTGAGCCACGGTAGCCCAAGCAGCACATCCATATGAGATAATCTTATTTTTAATGGTTAATTTACTATTTCTATTGATTAAAGGATATAGGGTATTGATGGCTATGTCAGTTTTGTTAGTAATGTATTTAATATGTTTGGCCCAGTTGAGTTTCGAGTCCAGGATGAAACCTAAATACTTAACTTCAGATTGCCAAGGGATGGATATATTATTAATTGTTAGTTCAGGAATATGATTTCGTCTCTTGTTAGTAAATAAGATAGCTTCCGTTTTACTCTCGTTAAGTTTGAGCTTCCATCTAGAGTAAAACCTGACCAGTGGAGATAGGGAATTTTATCAAATACTTTATTTATTAAAATATGCTAAAAAATATTCATATGGGGCATTAATTGAGCGTGTTGCTGCAAGGGTGTGTGGGGTAAGCCGTTGATTAGACGATTTCCGTCGAAATAACACGTCCATTCAGATGCATTTACACGGCGATAGTAGACAATAGTAGTTAGTTGTTATAGAACAATAGAGGAAGGCATAGAAATGAGTTAGTTGTGCTTCTATTTCATGGTTAATGCGCAAAGCCAGTCCAATGCCCAGCCGACTTGTATCCCACTACAAAATAATAACTACCACCCATTGTATTTATGAAATCGTCATTCTGCATCCTCCTCCATATACCGTTTTTACTTTTATTGCCACAAACAATGCGGCTGTGGTTTTTGAGAATTTATACACATATGCATATTATTGTTGTATTTGAGCTTCCGTTAAGCAAAACTAAAATTAGTGACCCATAGAATGATATAAACATTAGATATCGTATTGCATTTTTTGCAAACAAGTCGTGTAAACCCGTATTGTTCCACTCTTCTCTCCTATTCGATAAAGGCATATGTGTGTCTCCCTCACTCAACATATTTCTAGTGACCCTTGAAAGTGGCTATGACAATACTTTGGCGATTAAAACGCAATAATATTTTAAACATGTTAAAGAAGTAGTCTTTGGTAAAAAAACTGAGCCTAATTTAAATAGCAAAGTCGGCATCCTATCCGAGGTTTTAGTTGTAGTTTAGTTTGGTTTTTTTTCAATTTACCTATCATTGAACTATTTAACTATTACAGTTACACAGATCATCGGTAAAACGGCTCTGTCTGACAAATTAAATTACCTTATATTTACCTTAAAATAATAATTTTAGACATCTAATGTCGCAAAAGCCGATCAAATCATTTTTTTATTCAACCTGAATTTGAACTCAGGACTACAGTATTAAGTAATCATGCACCTTATCCGTTTACCTTTTACGCTGGAAATGATAATCCTCGGGAAGTAAACAGAAAGACTTTCTTTACGACTTTACTGTATGCAGAAGAATTGTATCAATGTATATGCCGCAACGAACTGTGCTCACCCCAAAAATGGAGTTGGATATTGAGTATAAAACCACAAAAACAACAGGTAAAAAAAGGTACTGACATATCCCGAATAATTCTCTAGGGGCGTCTTGAATCAACATTGTATTTTTTAATTAGTACCGTAACAAATTTGTGCTTCTTTTTGGAATAAAATTTCGAGGGGTAAATGGAGATTAAGAATCAATTAGGTGATGCCCCTTCAGTCTGATGATCGAATCACGTATCATCCCTCTACCCACCCATCCAAAAGTCACCCCCAAGCCACAGGAAACAACCCTCCTTCATCCCTTCCTTCTTAGAAGCGACTGCCGATTTACCGCGCAATAAAATCTTATTGCCCTCCTTTGATTCACCGTAAAATAATTTACTCTTGTTACCGTCGAACAAGACATAACAATCGATTACTACACTACAGTACATTTATATTATTTTATTTAAACGTTGGGTAAAATAGGTCTTCGCAGTCGATAAATTATTCATCGACAATTATTCGCCGACTGGCGGAAGGTAAATTCGATGTAATTGCTTTTCAGTTAGCACCCTCGGCCACCTGAAAAATTTACCATCTAAATGCCCATCTGGCTTTCAGTTCCACAAAATTGTCACATTTTCAGGATGCCATAAAATATTAAAATAGGCCCGTCGCGTAAATGAAGGTTTATTAAATCAATTTAAACAATATAATTTTATATATTCCCTCGGTGGAAATTAATCGAATATATAAAAGGAAACAAGAAGTATACAGAATGTGGTTTGGTTCTCTTACTGGGGAAACTCAATCAAAAAGTTATTCGTAAGCTCACCAAAAAGAATCAATTTCACCTTTATGTAATATTCTTTCACCACTACATGCCTGAAAGATGATATTATCATGTTTGGGGATGTTTTTTTAATACGATATATATAATAAATAAAAGAGTTCTTTTTTTGTCCTTTGAATAGGCTACAACGATTTGGCAATTTGCGCACCTTGATGATCTCTTTTCCACCAGTTCTGCCACCTATAGGGCTTGTTTAGGAGCGACCTTATATCGTACCATATAAATGATGCTTCCTACACCTTAATTTATTTAACCTAATTTTATTTTATATAATACTATAATTTATTTTTTACATACTTATTATTATTACTATTTTTTGTCTTGTCTGTAAAAAAAGCTGTTAAGATCGTTCCTTTGTAAGAGGTTGACCAGGCTATCTTGGCCTTTAATAAAAATATTTATCTATGACTTGATAATAGCCTTGATTGGTCAAACCGCAATACTATACTATTGTATTTTGCTACGGTATCACTAATTACAACAATTTGTGGTAAAAGTAAATCTCAAAATATTTTAATTTTCCTAGCAAACATAAGAAACTATCGTGATTATAAAGAATGATTTAACTAAATATTTCCCTTAATATGATATTTTTGTATACATTTTATCTATTAGTATACACTTTTTTTAAATTATAATTAAAAAAAAACAATTCGGATACGGTAAAAATTAATTAACAAGGGGATCATAAATAATAATAACCCTGTTGCAAAAGTCGATCCTGCGACTTCAGTCTTACTATGAAATACCATGTATAGATTTTTGACTCCAATCGCACCAAAGACTATGAAAAGAAAAATTGAATAAGACTGACTGGGTGAATAGAATTAGTCAAATCATATTTTTATGCAAGTCACAAAGACAGAAGCTTCAGGGTGAGAATTAAGTGTTGGCAGTATGCAAGGGGTGAATATGGCGTAGAGCCTCCTGAAAAAAAGGGATAATCCACACCGTGGCTTTGTTTTATACGAGGGTTGCATGCGTCAATTACACCCCTTACACGTGTCAACATTACTAATTAATTGCATCCAAACAAACGTCTATTCTAATTAGTAATTTATAAAATATATATAAGTGTCAAATAAATTATAAAATTAACCCACTTGATTGATGAATCGCCGTGTTCATTAATCAAAAGCCCATGTGTTTTAGTCGAAAATTCTTCAGAGTGTTTGCTTTAAGTTTCGTTAGTTTATAGTAACATGGCGTAAACAATGTACTTGTCGATGACACAATATGGCGGCTCGTAATATCGTTTAAATTTTTTGATAAATGTAATATTATAAATTTAGTTCAAATGTAATTTTGATAGGAAATATATTTTTTGTATTAAAATTTCAGAGGTTTTATATAAAATATAAACAAACCGGGCTTAGTTTTTAATTTAATGAAAAATGTTTTTTTTTCATAAACTATTTAATTTTTAATATCTTTTACTGTCAAGTGTACCGGATAAATTAAACAACAATATAAAAATTATTTCTTTTTTTAATACATTTATTGACAAAATTATTTTGTGTTTTGTGTGAAGTGAAGATAAGGAAATTTTTTTCTTGTCTCCATATCAGAAGCGCCTGTTTGTACATAAACCCCCTCCCACTCCACACCATCGCTAATATTGAAAAATATTTTTTTCGTATTTATTTCAGTACTATTCCTATATTTAGCAATTCGATTATCCGACAGTTGTCGAACATGTGTCAGATTATCGAGACAACAGTATATTTGGTAGTATTTTGATTATATTTTAGCCGTCCTCGTTTCATATAGAATACATTTTTTCGATCCCTAAACAGATATTGCTATATTCAGAGGATAAGATCAAATGAAAATCCGACAAATCCTATCACAGATTTGTTCTAGTGTTTATTTACATTTCTCTGATTGTTTAGGATACAGATGCAATACTATAATATTGTATTTATATATCAAACACACATCGAGCCACCATAATATGTCGTTTACGTCACGTTGCCGTTTTGCTGCTAGTTGCTAAGCTACAGTATAAAATGCTAGTAATAACAGGAATACCACCTACTAAATGTTTCATAATAACCGTAATATGAAACTACCTGAACAACAAATATATCTTCAGGGATACCCCGACCACATCAATTATACATTATAACAATCTGAAGAAGGTCTTGCTAAATCCAACTGACATAATATATAAAAATGTTGTGTACGACTGAATGCATTCAGTATTGGAGGTCTCGTTACAATGTAATGATTGTGAAAGCAACTACTATTGTTTATGACTGTAGTCGTGCTAATACTACGACTATTACTACTAACTGTTATTTTTATATCCGAATCTAACTTAAAAAGACACTCTACTTCAGTTCACACGTGCACCTCATTTTGAAAATACCAAAAAGAAAAACAATTATCAAATATTATTTTGCATAAGAGTAATCTACACATTTAAGATAAGTTACACAATTTTTACCCCATACAAGATTACAAACTCACCCAAACAAACCATCAAGTCGTAAACATCATCAGTAACCAAATAAATTTTATATCTATATAATTTATTATCATACAATGAATAATGGTATATTTTAAGCAATTCTGCAATTTTTCTATAAACCGTATCTATCATACTCCAGTTGAGGCCTGAGTGGAAAAAGGGCAGATAATGCTGTACGCCCTTTTCATGGTAAATACCGTTTGTAAATAAATTTAAAAAATTCTAAAGACTTTTTTTGATATTATAGATATTTCTAGTTTGGATATTAAAGATCTATTTAATGATTCATCATAATATTAAAAAAAAAATGCTTCAATAGATTGTCTCAAAACTGACAATTTCAGTATACGCCCTTATTCTATACAGCCATTCAATTGTTTATTGAATTTTTTAACAGATGAGGTTGGGTCATATTGAAATTGAATATCGTATTTGTTAACTTTCTATTCATAGATTTTTATACAGATTGTGAAAAATGCGAATGAGTTTTTAGACAATCTAGTCTCAAACCTGACAATTTAAGTATACGCCCTTATTCCATACAGCCATTCAATTGTTTATTGAATTTTTTAACAGATGAGGTTGGTTCATATTGAAATTGAATATCATATTTGTTATCTTTCTATTCATGGATTTTTATACAGATTGTGAAAAATGCGAATGTAATTCTTTTGATTGAATTTTTCAAGGCCGTTCCTAAAATTTGTCCAAAAAATATGTTTTATGATATTAAATATATAGTGTATTATTAATATTAAAGTATAAATATATTAACTAGTAAATTATGAACATGGTTACCGTGAAATCTTTTTTAGGAAACAACTATTTTAATATTAAAATTATACTTTGATAATATTTTAAAGGTGAACCCGTGCAAGTAGTGGTCTTAAAATTCGGCGTCGCGACGTGATAATGTTTATTTATTTATCAAAAAGAACGATATGCAAATGGAATATTAATTTCGCATGACAAGATATTCAAAATGAGAGTAAATTAAAACATATTACGATCCCCGAAAAGCTGTTTATGGAGTCTAATTTTGCCATGACCAGATTTTTTCCCCTCTACGTCGTCTACGTTGGTTTTGTTTGTCACGTTTTCCCTTAGTGTGTGTGTTTTATTGTTTTTTCTTTGTTCTGTCGCTTTTGACAGATTAACAAGGGTTTGCACACTAAGCCTTAATAAGCGAATCATAATGTTAACAGCCACAAAGCAAACCTGCGCCTCTTTCAACAAATACAAACTCTATTGTGAACATTTCATACTGGGACACATTTATATATGGACATAGTTGTTGCAATTTGGATTAATTCAATAATTTATACCCCATATTTCTATTATATTTAAGATAAACAAGGAAATAAAAAAAGAAACATAAAAATGGGTTTAATAGTAACGAGATAACATTAGTTGATATAATACTAAAACATAAGAAAGAGATTTTAATATATATATATATATATATATATATATATATATATATATATATATATGAACATTTATAGTTTAAATTATTTTCATTGTAACGAATTCATGAGTGAGACTCTCGGGTTCGATCACTTGATAGGTCTAGAGTAACAAACTAGATCTAAAGAACTGTGGAGTAGCCTGGGAAACCAAATCTACTATTTTTTTTTGGCCAACCCCTTAAATGGGAAATCCATTCAAGGGAAAACGACACAGTTTTTAATTATTATATTTTCAGAATTTTTATATTAAAGCATGAGTAGTTAAAGAATTATCGTATAATTTTTATTGTAAATTATAGTGGTACAATATTTTAAAAAGAAATTCTTTTATTATTATAATAAAATGCAACTAAATGGGATGGATTTTTTATTCAGTTAATGTAAGAATAATGTAAGAAAGTAAATCAATGAAAATTGTGGTTTTCCTGTAGACAATGGTTATTTTTATTAGTAGGACGAAATATGGTACATATATATGTGGAAAATAATAAATATTAAGGTACATAAAAAATTTCTAGAATTTCATATTCAAAGGAAAAAAGCTTAATTTCAAATTGAAAATGGAGAAGTTGAAGTAGAAAACTTATAATCTAAGCTAGTACTAAAAACTAATATTAAAAGTACGTTCTAAAAGTCCAAAACAATTTGGTATTTCATTTGGATTATGGTAGATCCATATGAAATTGAGGCTTTAGAAGCTATTAGTAGTGTTTTTTTTATTTATGCATATTTAAATTTATTTATTTATTTAATTTTAAATGTAGTCATTATTATTAATATAGATTTCATATGATTCACAGTTAACAAAAATTTTTTTAAGTACCATTTTAATGATTTTTTATGATTTATATATCTATATATAAATATAAATAAATATATATTTATATATATATA